>MNCI01009985.1:85678-106931 GCA_015680685.1 Gnetum montanum | reverse complement strand
AAAAATTAGAACCACAAGAAATTGAATATATATGTCCAAAGTAAGAAAGTAGTCATTACTAAGAAATGTAATCAAACAAAATAGTCATTACAATCCATATATTTATAATGACGATCCAAGAAACTAAAATGTTATTAAGTTATTTGTAAGAGAAAGAAGTGAAGTTTAGATCCACTTTCCTAAATAGTATAAGAAGATCTAAGGAGAGTCATTTATAATTTAGTATAGTTTCATAAAGAGGAAGAGAAGACTATCTGAAAGGTTACAATCAAATGAAAGAGATGACTACGAAGAGGGATAGGCTACAATTGAGGTAGTAGTCCGTAATAAGCCAAGTTGTGGATCACTGAAGAGGCCCAAGAGTGCCTAACCCACATAAGACTGACCAATTGCGAAAATTCTCACAAGACCTATTATGAGTAATAGGCAAAGGCAAACATTGTAAGGATGTAGTCAAAGAAAGAAGAAGAAGTCGTTGCAAAGAAGAGATCTGTAATAAAATTGAAAGATACTACGAAAGACTATAGACTACGGATAATATGATTATGAAAGAGCTATAATAATAAGTTGTTTAACCAATAAGTTATATGTCAAGTTTTCTCTTAAGCTAAATGATCCTTGTATGATTAGAGTTATTCAAGAGATGTAAAAGTAAAATCTAATAGATTTGATTTTCATCTTAAAAATGAAAATTATTATAATCATCATATCAATAATAATGTAAAAAACATTGTATATAGCTTTCCAAAAGATCTTTTTTTATTCTAAAGGATTGTTCTATAGCTAACATGATGAAGCTTTCCTAAAGCACATTTTTGGTTCTATAGAATGGTTTTAGCATTTTGAAAAAAAAAATTTGGTTCTAAAAATGGTTCTAGAGCTCATGTGGTGATGCTTTCTAAAAAATCTTTTTTGGTTTGAAAAAATAGTTTTAAAGTTGATGTGGTAAAGCTTTCTAAAAAGCTTTTCATATTCTAAAGAATAGTTCAAGAGGTAACATGGTGAACATTTCTAAAAAGGTTATAGGATTAGAATGAGGTATTAGCCTAGTGGTAACACACTTGATTTGGAAGCTCTAGGTCATGGGTTCAATTCTAGAGGGCAATGCTAAGTTATATAAAGTTCTAATTAGACTATATATCTTGAGGTGTCTATGTTTCACTTATATATTTTGGTGGAGAGGGGAGGAGGTCCATGCCCTATTAATATAATCAACATTATCAAAAAATATTATCTTCATATCTTAACTAACAGCTGAAAATGAATTTTTAACAGTTAAAATTACTTCCATGGATGGGACTAGTCGTGCATCTAGATCGTTATGCTTTGATCATGGTTTGCTATCTTTCCACATGGACTAGTGGTAGCTTTGTCACGTATGGTTTAGCCTAGATTGAGGCATATGATTGATGTTGTCTAGTCATATGCTGCTCATAATGACAATAAAGAGATAAATTAATTAAGCTAATTAATAGTAGAGAGTGAAAATCTAAACTAGCCTACATGCGATGAGTATCTGTTCCTAATCATTCACACACACCTTGGACTTTTTGTAACTACTATTGGGATTACCAAGTGTACGTCATAGGGCTTACCAAATGAGACATTGCTGGGTTACCAAGTAATTGCACTTAAGCACTCATGATTAGTCATACTCATTTTACTTAATGATAGGAATAATAAATAGCAATAAATCAAAACATTGACTAAGGAAAATAGTAGACAATTAAAAGCAATAATAAATCTAAGTGGATGCTACAATGATGAAAGTAATGTCAATCTTTATTTCCAATCATGTAACGTGTCCAAGTACGTCACACTTAAATAAGGATTTCATACAATCACTAACATCACACTGTGGGTATGCATTGGGAAACTTAAGAACTTGAAATCACAAAGTTATGAAAAACTGTCTAAAATCTATCAACTCACTATATCCTAACCATGCACCCAGATGTTGTATTTATAGTATAGCATGAAAGAGATGATATTAGATATCTAACATCATTTCTTGGGACCTAATATTGTGTATCTAATATTGGAGCTAATAAAATCATGGCTCATCATACCCCCATGACTGAATGAAAACTTGTCCTTGAGTTAAAAAAAATTAGGAACAAGTTCTTTACAAAATATTGGAAAGGTATGGACTTATTGACTAACTTAAACAAACAATTAAGTAACTTGACTCTTACATGCCATAGTGGTGTTTTACAAAAATTTGGACACAACATTATAGGACATAAAATTGGGAAAGCTCATGTAGTTCGTAAAGGTGGTGGCTCCTCCATTAGTCGCTTCCCTTTGTTGTCAAGCTTCTGAAATTTGTAGTGGTTGAGTAGTGCATGCAACTTTTCTCATTTTGTCCTTAGGTCATGCATTGTCCAAGATATTGAACCAATGTGTGCTAGCATCGGTACATCCCATGGGCATGGAAACTATGGAAACATTTGATTGGCCTTCACATACAATGCTGCAAACTACCATCATTCCTCCTCAAAGGCCCTAGCTGTTTCTTTCAACTTATGATGATGTACTAGTCTCTTGGCTAGGTTTGAGGCTACATCCTTCTATCCATGGTAGCAGGCCTTGATCACCTTTAGTTTTGAGTTTGCTACATGAAGATTTTATAAAGAAACTTTTCTATTTGCAAACTCTTTCTCATATAATGCGTAGGTGGTCACTACTTATTGCTCTAATTCGTTTCTAAGTCAACCTATTATTAACATGGCAAGGTTGGCATATTAAAGGTTAGCCAATGCCATGTATTCCTTTAAGTTATCAATCTGCAAGTCCTTATTCTTCACTTCTGCTTAGTGGAATAGTGCATAACTATCTAGGATGGGTTGCCAATCAGGATTTTGCACTGACATGGATCCAATGCATGCCTTTTCCATTTGGATTTCCTTTTCATTGATTTTCTTATACATGCCAACTTGGTTCCAGAAGTATTCCATCAACTTTTCATGATTTTTGACTTTATTTTGCCACTTGCTTATTTCGATTATAGATTTTTGTCGAATTACATGGACCTTCTCCATTGAGAGGGTTCGATTCTCTCTAGCCAATCTGTTGATGTCCTGGTTGATCCTCACTAGTTGTTCTCTCAACTAGTGGACACTTTCTTCTAAGATGTTCTTTTATTATTCTATAGTGGTCAATTGTGCATTGTCTATAGCAAGCTATTTTTTTCTTCTTGCGTGGTGGTCAATGCCTTCTTATGGCCATAGGATTATGCTTCATTAGTAGAGGCATTCTAGGATGCCTTCTTCTTTTCTTGCTTAGTAGTCTTGTTCTCTTCGATTGATTTGTTCAACTACTCTATTTTGAATTAGTCCAGCTAGTTAGGTGTAACAAACTAGGTAAGGTCTCATCTTTTAGCTCTCAAGGTAGTTAGCTCTTATTACAAATATTACACTTCAACTTGTACATGCTCCACCCTACTCTTAGCCATGACTAGCTTTCCTTTGGTGGTAATGAGGTCTAATTGTACTGTACTAACATCACTAGGGATGTCAAATAGGGTGGTCATTACTTGTTGTATTTGTAGCAATTGATCTAATACATCCTCATGGGCTGCAAAAGTCATTGAGGTCCCAGTGAGCATTTGTGCATCTCTAGTCTTAGTCAAATCGACTAGGGGCATAATAGTCACATTGAAAGATTCCTTGATGTGATCTATTATCACCTCTACTACACTTGCTACATCTTGATGCTACATGATCACTACTATGGCACCTTTACCTATTTCAAGCATTACTTGGAAGAATGTGATGTTACTAGAGATTTATTGCAACCATTGGGATTCTCCTCCTAATTATAGTGAAATCTGCCCCCTTGTTGGATTAGCAGAAATAGTGAGCTGCACGACGTCATTGATGAATTTGAAAAGGTTTAATTTATCTCTGCTTTCCTAGCTAAGTGTTTCAGCAATTCTTTCCAAATGGCTTATTGTAGGCCTATAGTCTTGTGGTTGTGGTGGTGGAACTTGTGGCTCACGATGTTGTTCAAGTTCTTGTTCTATTTATTTTTTTGTTTCCACTTACTTCTCTGGTTCTTGCTTCCCACCAAGTTCTTTCCTTGGTGCTACAAGTTTGAGAAATTCAATGAAGGAAGCATTTTGAGGCCTCCTGGAAATGTCATTTGTGTACCATAGGATTCCAACACACTTACACAACTTCTTGATTAGGTAGGGGAATAGAAGTGTTGGCTTCCCTACCTTCTTCTCTTTAAACTACCTCTGAATTTCCATGTAGTATAATTGGGAAAGGTTGGCCATGTATTTTTCCATTAGCATGGCACTTCCCCGAGCTACATATGTTGAGATTCTATTGAACCCTTTGGTGGGGAATAGGTGATATGTGCCTATCTTGAAGTAGGTTCTCTCTTCCAAAGTCAATTCATTATATGTCTTATCATCCTTATTGTATGCCCACTTCAACCATAATGTTTTGGTCTCAGGATTAGACCTCATGGATAGTTGTACTAACTTGGCCCCCACATTTGGTATATTTAGAGCCTTTGCAATTACTTTGACCAAGAATGAAATAGTGACTCCACCAATGTTAAGCATGATGCCTTCTTCTTTGTTGTGCCAGAATTAGTACATCTCACCAAGGCACCATTCACCATTATTTGACAAAATGTACCATAATAGTGATGCTTGGGATTGTGTCCAAATTGCCTCAAGAGAAAATGCCATGAACAGGCTAAAGTTCATTTCCATGATGACAGTGGTCAATATGGATTTCTCTTGAATAGCTTCAAGGCATTCTATGGATAATGTGAGGTGTTTCCCTTGCACCATATCTTGTGGTTCTACAACCTCTCCTTGGACCAACTTCCCTGTAATAGGAGCCTCTTAATGGATGTTGAATGATTGGGCCTCCTACTCCTCATACTTGACTGCTTGCCTTGTTGGCCTTTGCCATATCTTGGGCATTTGGCTACTCATTGTGAAGGTCCCTCTTATGCTCCTCTTTTTTAGGCCATCTTTAATCAATCAAGGATTAGATGTTACTAAGATGTTGTTATTTATCATTAATAGGTTTATACCTTACTCATGAACTTAGTTCCATTAAGTTTTTTAGTTCATATGATTGCAGAGTTACAAAATTTTTTAGAAAAATGCCCAACAAGTGTTCATCTTTTTATGTATGGTATATTATGATGGTTATGGTCCCTTAGGTGAAAAAAAATTGAAGTTTTTGGCATTATTACAATTGATTTTTTATTAAAACACTTATGTTTTTTTTAACCTTCTTACCCTTGTAATATCTTCTAGGTGATAGCGTATCTTGAGAAATCGGTGCAAGTTTTCTACACAAACAAGTTCGAAGGACATGAATATTGGAGTAGTATGCAAAAAAATATCACAAGTGGAAGTTGATTGCAAAGAGCTCTTAGTTGCAAGAAAAATTTTAAAAACGTCCCCTAGCTACAAATGATGAGAATGGATTTTGGAGCACCGTGGGGGTCATATATATAGTTTTTATGGACCTAATATAGGGTATCTGATGTTGAGTTTGACTTGATATTAGGGTTCTCAAATATGCATCTAATGAGGGTAATCAACATAGAAAATGAAGCTTTGTGATTAGCTAGAAGGTTTTAGGTTAGGTCCATAGTTCTAGGGTAAGTAGGAATTCATATTTAGGCACTAGAAGTGTGATAAGATGGGGTCATTGATGTTAAGAGTTGAGGAGTATGCAAGAAAAGGGGTATCAAGTTTATGTTGTGGAATAGATCAATTATATGATAAGGGAAAGCATGCAATTTAACATTGACACATGTGGAATGTTAAAAATGATGTGGTTGTGTTAAAGAAGTAGAGGTTACAATAGTTACATAAGTGGATCTTCCCAAAGCACGCTT
Organism: Gnetum montanum; assembly: GCA_015680685.1. Taxonomy (NCBI): domain Eukaryota; kingdom Viridiplantae; phylum Streptophyta; class Gnetopsida; order Gnetales; family Gnetaceae; genus Gnetum; species Gnetum montanum. Next base: position 101,057 of record MNCI01009985.1, on the reverse strand, counting down.
TAGCCCCTAATGCCCATGTATAACCACACCTAAAAATGTTCGTAGGCACTAAAGGGGTTGAATGCAATGCATACTTGTGAAACAAAACACACATGTTAAAACCACCAAATTGAGAAAATAACTCTATGTCACACAAAACCACAAGTTAGGATCATCCGAACAGTGAGATGAGATGGACTGTAGAAAGGATTGCAGGAATTGGGATGTGAGGTATCTTACCAGGGGCATAATGAATCCTTGTGTGTTATTAATGGTTAAGTAATCATTAGCCCTTCTTTCTGAGACTCAAACCAAGTCCAAACCACATTCAATGACATTGCATTATTTCAGCACTTTGGCTGAAAACCATAAGACTACCATAGTTGCAAGGAGTCACATCACTTGGAGTTTTGTGCAAGGGAGGAGTTTATTAATGGAAAGTTATTTTTTTTATTTTTATGGTACATGTCTTTTCAATGGGACCCATAGAAATTTATTCAATGCCCTTTTAGGTTACTCTTACTCCCATTTTTCATTAGATCTACAAGGATATAATTACAACCAAAGCAACATGATAGAACATACAAAAGTGGTCAAAGAGAATTCACAAATCCCCTTGATGTCACACCCTTCACATTTCCCCTTGGGTTTTCACTTTTTTGTTCAAGCACAATCATTACGAGTTCATTCCTAGTTTTGGTGATGAAAAAGAATATCATTACGGCCAAAGCAAGAACCCCTTATTAATGGAATGGGTGGCTGTATGACATGGCCTCATTGTTTGAATAATTAGCCCCTCATGACATGACATATAGAGAAAACCTCACCTCAATGGGCTACATGATCGTGTTATTCACAAGAGAGATTACTAACAAAGAAAATGAGAACAAAAGATAGAAAAATTTGAAAAGGATAGAAAAAATTGTATCAATAAATAAGAAAATGATAAAAAAGTGTAAAAAAAAAAGATGAAAAACACCTATTCATTCTAAAGGTTAGAATGGGAGATTTTCTACACAACTAAGCATTTAGTCATGGAAGGAATTAATAAGTAGATGGGCAAGCTCCATGCATGTATAAAACATTATTATTCATTCATTTTTGAGCTACTATGTATTTCTTGGTTTAGTGGTGGCTACATAGACAAGTTGTTGTTCACACACTTAGTTAAACATATGGTGGATCAGGGTATGAGTTGCATTAATGTTGTGGATGTTTGGCCCACAATTGTGCCCTTGATCATGATATGCTATGCATGGATTTGTTTGTCTCCCCATAGTGTTGGATTCATTGCTTTGGTTAGATGTTGGAGTAACAATGGATGTTGGTTGTGAAAAGGAAGGTATTACATTAGAGTGGCATTGTGTTGGTTTAGATGATGTGGTAGGTCCATGAGTGTTGCACCTCCACCTGAGGCCTATCATAAAGAAAGGACATTTCTAGGTTTGTGGTGGGAATCAACTGGTATTAGCATGTCTATGCACATTTGCAACACAAGTGGCATTCATTTGATGTGGTTATAGAGCTAAAATTTCCTATGTTGCTAATGGTGGCACATGATGAGGTGGAGTTTGAGAATATCGAGGATAGGATGGATGGTAAGAGGTGCGAGGTGGTGATCCTTTAGGAGATGTCATGGGTTAATGGTACTTAAGAGAGTGATAGTGGCAATTTGAAGTAGAGGACGTAGAACTAGTTGGAGAAATAAGGCATTAAACATAATATTTGTATAGTTTTAGTTGGTGGTAGGGGTAGGGATGGTTTGGTGATGGCCTCTACCACAACTGTGGGTGTTGCCACTATAGTTGATGATAGTGTTGAGGTCGGTAATAAGTCCCCCTAGGATAGTACGTTTGGTTGTGGAACTATCTATAATCACTATGTAGCAAAGGAAATCTCCTAGGCATGTGCTTTTGTATGAATTTGGGATTTAATGTAGAGGCCCAATACTCATGTAGATGTGACACGACTGAGTAATGGCCCTTCAAGTGAACATATATGCAGATGTCACATCTATCATCTTCATCCATGGTTGAGGCTCTAGCCTCTTTTCCTTCTACCATTTCCTTTGTTTGCTGATAAGTGTTCCTACTTTTTCCTTGGTACTTGTTCCTTTTTTATAGTGATTCATGGTTTGTTTTTCATTACCTTCTCCTCTATAGTTTCTACAAGAGTTGCAACTTTTTCATATATTCACTCTGACATTCGATTAAATTTTACTTTAAGTTCATTTATAGACAAGGTTCATTGAAAAATTACCTTATCGAGAGCGACTTCTTTCTCCTTGCCATAGATATGGCCCTCCTTCTTTTGAAGAGTTGGGTCCCAATGATATTTCTCAACATTCTTCGATTTTCATATCTCTCCTTCATCTTTTTCCACATGCTTGATTAGCTCTCAGATTTGATGAGTTCATAGCTTGTATAATTGACCTAGGGAAACATTTCAAGGCAAATGATGATGAGACAAGCCTATGGAATTGTGCTTCTTTGTACAAATTTCTATTGTATTAAAGGAAAAACAAGCATTCATGTCCTTGGGAAGAAAGCTTTCAATCTACCAATCCATCTTTCATTTATTGTTGATATTCATTCATTACCTTTGATTTTATTGTGGTTTTTGGGTTTTTGGTGATGGCAAACTTTGGAACTTCTGTGGCTTCTCAGCTTGTTACAATTGATGTGACAATGGTAGTTCAGAAAATTGAGGAAGTAGTCTCTCTTGATGATGATGGTCAATGACTCCAGGAGAAGCTGATTAAACTACAAACTTTGTTCATGGATGCTGACAAAGGATTTTGAAAACATGAGTCCAGCTTTATCAAGATTTGGATTACATATTTGCAAGATGTAGCTATGGGTGTAGAGGATGTTGTAGAAATATATGCATGTTAGAGTTATGTGGTAACTAATCTGGATTATTGGGTCATGGGCCAATTTTAGTTACGGATAGTTTCTTGATGCATATTTATGTAACATTCTGAAACTCTCTTATAACTGTAATATGCAAAATATATAATGAAACTATAGTGTGGTTATGAATGAGAGGCAATCTTCCTCAACCACAAAAATTCTATATTTTGTGTGTGCTTGTTTTTTCTATTCTTGTTTTTTTTTTGCTTGATTTTTTTTCGAAAAAACTGGTATCAAAGCCAAGTTTGGAAAGGATCAATGGGAGCGATGGCATCTAAGGATAGGAAAGTCAATATCGACAAGATCGATGGGATAGACTTTGGATTTTGAAAGATGTAGATTGAAGATTATCTATACTAGAAAAAGTTGCATGAACCACTGTTGGGGAAGAATCCAGATCATATGAGCAAAAAGGATTAGGAACTATTAGATAACTAGGCTCCTAGGGTGATTTTTTTTATGTTATCATGGAATTTTGCATTCAATATCATCAATGAAAAGGCTACTCAAGGTTTGATGAAGTCCTTATCAGACATATACGAGAAGTCATCTGCCTTGAACAAGGTATATCTAATGCATCAATTATTCAATCTAAGGATTTCTAAAGGTTCATCGGTTACAGATCACATTAATGAGTTTAATGTAATCACGAGTCAGTTGAGTTTTGTGGAAATCAACTTTCATGATAAGATCAAAGCATTGATCTTGTTATCATCACTATCTAATAGTTGGTCTGCAATGGTGATTGTAGTTAGTAGTTCATCAAGAGATCAAAAATTGAGGTTATCTAGAGTTCAAGATTTGATTCTCAGTGAGGATATACATAGAAGGGAGTTAGGTGAATCTTTAGGTTCTACCTTGAGTAATGAAGGTAGAGGTAGAAGTCTTCGGTAGGGAAAAAATTAAGACCATGGAAAACCAAAGTTCCAAGGAAGAAGTCGGTCTAAGGATAATAAGAATGTCACTTGTTGGAATTGTGATAAAAAAGGACACCTTAAAAAATAGTGCATGACAACAAAGAAAGAAAAGAAAAAGCAACATGATGATTCAGCAAATGTAGTTGCTAAAGAAATTGCTAATGCCCTAGTTAGTTATGTGGATAGTGGTATTGAATCTTGGATTCTTGATTCAGGTGCATCATTTCACTCTACTCCTAAAGAACTATTTAATAACTATGTTGCTGGGAATTTTGGAAAGGTCTATCTTGAAAATGATGAGCCATTGAACATTGTGGGGAAGGATGATGTTTATATAAAGACTATCCATGAGAAGCAATTGAAGTTATAGAATGTCAGACATGTTCCAGGTTTAAAGAAAAACATTATTTCTATGGGTTAGATAGATGCTGAAGGGTACGGTACAATATTTGGACATGGATCCTAGAAAATAATTAAAGGAAATCTAATCATTGCTTAGGGAAATAAGGTGGGAACATTGTACATAACTTTTGAAATAAAAGACACAGTGTCAATGGTTGATTTAGAATCAATGTTAATGTTGTGGCATTGGAGGTTGGGTCACATGAGTGAAAAGGGAATGAAGTTGCTAGCCTCAAAGGGGAGATTACTGAACTTGAATTTTTTTGATGTTGTTTTATGTGAAGGATTTATCTATGAAAAGTAGAAAAGAATTAGTTTCTCAAACATTGGAAGAATATCGAAGACTAAGAAGTTAGAATTGGTACATATAGATGTATGGGGACTAGTCACAGTGAGTTTCCTTGGTGGCTCATGCTATTATGTCACATTCATTGATAATCCCACTAGAAAGGTATGGGTTTATTTTCTTAAAAATAAATCTGATATGTTTTCTACATTTAAAAGGTGGAAGGTAGAAGTGGAGAATCAAATTGGTTTGAAAGTTAAGTATTTGAGGTTTGATAATGGAGGGGAGTATGATAGTCTAGAGTTCAAGTCTTTCTATTCTAAGAATGGGATCAAAATGATTAAGATGGTTCTTGAACCACTGGAGTAGAATGGTGTTGCTGAGAGAATGAATAGGACCTTGAATGAGAGAGCTAGAAGCATGAGGATATCTTCTAGACTATCAAAGATGTTTTTGGTAGATGTAGTTAGTATAATAGCCTATCTCATAAATTGAGGACCTTTAGTTCCATTGGACTTTTTTTTGGTTGTGTATCATATGTGCACTTAGGTTCTGATGTTTGAGATAAACTTGACCCAAAAGCTAAGAAATGTTATTTTATTGGCTATGGTTTTGATGATTTTGGCTATAGTTTTTGAGATTTTTAAAATAGAAAAATTATAAGAAATAAGGATGTCACTTTTAATGAACATGTGGTGTACAGGGACAAGTTCGGATATAAATCTAACAATGCAAAGAAGAAAAAAAAGAGAAGTGAGAAGGTTGAATTGGAAGAGATATCTAAGAGGGATATAACTAGAAAGATTGAAGAAAAAACTGAAAACAGGATAGCTAAAGATGAAGCTAAAGTTAAGTAAAAAATAGTTACACTAGAGCCTTAGTTGAGAAGGTCTGCATGAACATAAAAGGCCAAAGATAGGTACACTCCCTCATTTCATTATTTACTTTTGATTGATGATAGACAACCAGAATGTTTTGATGAAGCAATGCAAGTGATAGATCATGTTAAGTGGGAGTTGGCTATGAGAGATGAGATGATGTCACTCTAGAAGAATACAACATAAACACTAACTAAGTTGCTAGAAGGAAATAGGGCATTGCAAAATAAGTGGGTGTACAGGGTCAAAGAAGAACATGATGGTAGCAAAAGATACAAGCCAAGGTTAGTAGTTAAGGGTTTTCAATAGAAAGGAGGAATTGACTACATAGAGATTTTCTCTTCTGTAGTAAATTTAACTACCATTAGATTAGTGCTGAGTATTATGGCTACTAATGAGTTGCATCTAAAGTAGTTAGATGTCAAACCTACTTTCTTGCATGATGACTTGAATTCTATTTTTTGGTTGTTGCCATTCCTTTGTATTACTTGGAAGTTAAAGGACCATTCCCTAGAAGTTAAAGAGTTAGTCATTTTTTGGATGTTGAAGGTTCAAAAGTTGAAAGGTCAACCATTACATAAGATGAAGTATTAGCCATTATAGAAGTTGAAGTATCAGCCATTACAGAAGTTGAAGGGTTAGCCATTACAAAAGTTGAAGGGTTGACTATTATAGAAGTTGAAAGATTAACTATTACAGAAGTTGAAAGGTCAACTATTACAGAATTTGAAGAGTCAAAAGTTGAAGGAACATTATTTTCTCTCCCATTTATTTAGAATTTTGATGTATGCTATGACTTGTACTAGACTAGACATAGCACATGCAGTGGAAGTTGTTAGTAGCTTCATGTCTAATCCAAGGAGGGACCATTGGGAAGGTATGAAGTGGCTCCTAAGATATCTAAAAGGAACTTCAGGTATGACACTTTGTTTTAAAAGGAGCAACATTACTCTATAGGGATTTTTAATGTAGATTTGGAAGGTGATTTGGACAACAAGAAGAGCACCATTGGGTATATTTTCACTATGGGTAGTACTGCTATGAGTTGGATGTCTCGACTTCAGAAGATCATTGCTCTCTCAACCATAGAAGTAGAATATATGGCTTTATCAAAAGTTGGAAAGGAGATGATTTGGTTGAAGTGTCTTCTAAGAGAGTTTGGTAAGACACACGATAATAGAGAGTTTTTCAGTGATAGTCAAAGTGCTATACATTTAGCTAGAGATCTAGTTTTTCATTCCATATCTAAACACATTTAGTTAAGGTATCATCATATTTGTGAATTGATAGATTATGGGACATTACTATTGAGGAAGATTCCTAGGTCAAAGAACCCTATAGACATGTTGACCAAGGTTGCCACCATTGCTAAGTTGAGGCTCTAAATGACCTTAGTAGGCCTCCATGGTTAATGATGAGGAGGTGCCACACTAGGAGTTGATGTGTACATGGGAGAAGCAAGGTTGTAAGAGTTTTTTTTGTTAGATCAATCTCTAAGTGGGAGATTGTTGGAGTCATGTGCTAACTAATTTGGATTATTGGGCCATGGACTAGTTTTAGTTATAGATGGTTTCTTGATGAATATTTATGTAATGTTCTAAAACTGTCTTGTAATTGTAATTTGCAAAATATATAATGAAATTCTAGTGTGGCCATGAATGAGAGGTGATCTTGCTAAACCACAAAAATTCTATGTGTTCTATGTGTGTTTGTTTTTTTTTTGTTCTTGTTTTTTCACTTGATTCATTTCCTAACACCTCATTCTATAAGGCTTTGTTTTTATCTTGGCTTGATGGGCATGGGCTAAACTGTCCAAGATGGGCATGGGCTAAACTGTCCAAGATGGGCTACCAGTTTGGAGTTTGAGTAGTGATGAAATTGATTTTTGCCTTTGCCATCTAGATTTCTTTTTCTTTTATTTTCTTGTACATCCCCACTTGTTTCCTAAAGTGATCCTTGAGCTTTTCATGCCTTTTGGCCTCATTGTGCCACATGCTTATCTCAATAGCTGACTTTTTCCTGATAGCGCGTACTTCTTCCATTGATAAAGTCCTATTCTCTTAGATCAATTTTCTCATATCTTGGTTGACACGAATGGGTTATTCTTTCAACTAGTGAATGCTTTCCTCAAGAATGTTATTTTACTTTTCAAAATTTGTCAACCTTAAATTGTTTGTAGTGAGCTTTTTATTCTATTCCTCCAAAGTAGTGAGAGCTTTGGCATGTGCATATGTCTAAGCTTTAACAACTAATGCATTTCACACTACCTTCTCTATTTCCATCTCTACCTACATGTTATGAGCAATGAGCTACCTTAATTAATTAGTTCTATACTACTTGAGCTAGTTTGGGGTTACAAATTGTGTAGGATTCCTTAATTCTTTTTTGAGAGCTACCAATTTAGCTTGGAGTATATGCACTTTGTTATCAACATGTTATAACCTTCTTTCAGTCATCACCAACTTTCCTTTTGTGGCTATCAAATTAGACTGTACTACAATGATATCATTGGGAATATCAAAAAGGTTTTACATGACGTGGTCCATCTACAATAGTCTGTCCAAGATATCTTTATGCTCAACTAGAATCATTGAGGTACGAACTAGTATTTGAGCATCTTTAGCTTTAGAGATATTAGCTAATGACACAATGGGAACATTAAAGAACTCTTTTATATGATCAGTTATCATGTTAGTTGTTTGTACTACATCTTGGTGCTACATGACCATAACTATGGTACCTTTACTAGTTTCTAGCAGTACTTGGAATGATGTAGCATTCCCTAAAATTTGTTGTGCATAGTCTTCCTCTCCTCCTATTTGTAAGGATACCTACCCAATGGCAAGATCTATGAAAATTATGGATCTTATTGACCTTTCTCTAACTTTATAAATATTGGAGCCATTTCTTACTTCCTAGTTGATAGTATTTATGATCTAACACAGATGACTCATTGATGGATGGTAGTCTTGTGGAGGTAGTGAAGTTTTTTTTTCTTGTTTATCTCTAGCATTTGTTGAACCATTGGGTCCTACCTATTTTTGTTGACTGGTAACTAGAATGTTACTGGTAGGTGTTGAACCTATAGATCCTTTAGTGCCCATTGGCTTCTCCAACTAATCTTTCTTGGATGGCTTTGGCTTGGATATTTTGACATAGGAAGTGTTCTTGGACAACATCATTGGTGTAACTGAGGATCTCTGCTTGGTTGCAAAGATTCCTTATTAGGCAATGGAATGACAGTGTTGGCTTCTCTACCTTCTTCTCCTCAAATCATCTTTGGATCTCTAAAAGGATTAGATGTGTGATATTAGCATTGAACTTACCCATCAATATTGCACTTCCCTTAGCTGCATATGTTGAGATCATGTTGAGCCTTTTGGTTGGGAATAAGGGGTAGGTCCCAATCTTAAAATAAATGGTCTCCTCGTATTCATTTTACTGTAGTCCTTATCTTCTTTACTCTAGGATCTTTATGTTCACAACTTCTTAGCATCAGTGTTAGACCTTGGCTCTAACAACATTGTGTCTAACATTTGGAATATTTAAGGCTTAGTAATTGTCTCACTAGAGTATGGACCAAAGATTCCTTCAATCTTTACTATGACATCATCTTGCTTATTTCTTCAAAATTGATAGACTTCTCCTAAATACCATTTAACATTGTTGGATAATGTTGGTCATAGAGAAGATGCCTAGAGTTTTGTTATTATAACTTTTGAAGAAAAATCTATGAATGGACCAAATTTTAGTTTCATGATGATCATGGACATTATGAACATTTCTGAGATAGCATGTAGACAATCTACAGATAGCATGAGACATTATTCTTGTTTAGGTGCTAGTGGCACCTCTGCTTCTACTTGAGTGCTCAGTAGCAATGATTTGTTAAAGAATAATAAATGATTGAGCCTCATGCTCTACATGCTCAACCTTTGGGGTTTGTTCTTCCACTTAACCTCTTCCATAGCCTCCTAGTCTTTTGCTACCATGTTGGGAAGGTCCTTTGGCTATTGGTCTCTTTGGGGCCATTTGCAATCATTAAGAGTTTAAGGTTACCAAGGTGTTTAAATTAGTTCATGATCCTTCATAATCCTTCTGATACTCTTGGTTTAATCAAGTTATTATCTTTTTTATCATTTATGGTCCTATTATGACTACAAAGTTAAAAAGAAATTTAAAAAAGAAACCTCCAAGTATTATATATTTAATTATTATGACCTTCCATAGTTAGCATTTCTTTGTTTATTATGCCCTTAAATGGCTGGTATGATTAGTTACGAGAATTAATTATTATTATTTGCTTAAATTGATTAGTTAGTTTTAATATTCTTATTCGATTCTTATACTTAACCTTTATATTATCTTCTAGGTGTTAGGAAATTTTGGCTCAATTATCCTAATGTGCACACAATATACTCCCCCATGACTATATTGAGCACTTCAGGATCAATAGGGTTTAAGAATTTTACCAATCGAAGGTGCAGTAAGAAAGTTATGGTGTCAGGAAGTTTGCTTGCCAAAGCTTAGAAAAATTACAAAAAATCCTCTTGCTTTGAAATGAAAAAATGAAAAATTTTCCAACTCCCATGTGTATGTATATTATTTTTATATGTGTAACATCATAGATGTGACATCGTAGGACATATGAGATCGTAGTTACAATGTCATCTTAGAAAAAAATTGGATTTTTGGGAATTTTTAAGGAAAAATTAAGTCTATTGGATAATTTGGGAGACATAGAGACTGTCTAAAGGATTTTGAATCATAGATCATGCTTAAAATTCAAAAATTTGGCATTCAAAAGTTATAAGAAGGAATCTTGGGCAATGAAAGTTTATTGGGTGTAAATGAGATGGATTGAAGATTCTTAGTACATGGATGGATTATAAAATTTTGTGGGCAGTATTCTTTTAGTACCAAAGTGTTTAGAAGACACAAGATGATGGAGAATTGCTTGTTAGGTACAAGTGGATCCTCCCCAAAGTAGGCTTCAGTCCTTAGTACCCTTGTATAATCATGCCTAAAAGTGTTTGTAGGCACTCAAGGAGTTAAATGTAAGACATACTTATTTAGAAAAACACACATGTTAATATTCCTAGAATTGAGAAATAACACTATATTACAGAAAATTATAGAATTATGATGAAATATACTAGTGAGGTGGAATAGTATTTAGAATGGATTGTAGAAATTAGAACTTGAGGTGTCTTACCTAGGCATAATGAATCCTTGTGTGTAATGTGTGATTAAAGTAATCTTTAGTCTTTCCATTCAAGATTCAAACCAAGTCTAAATCACATGTCCAGTGACATCACATTGTTTCATCCCCACAACTAAGAATCACAAGAATACCACTATTGCAAGAAGCATTACCACTTGGAAATGTAGTTCAAGGAAGGAGTTTATTAATAGCATATTTTTATTTTTATAGATTTCTAAGAAGTCATCTACCTTTAACCATGTATAACATGTCTTTCTAGTGACATGGTATGGTAGGACTTATTATACTTTTACTTCCATTTCTCATTAGAACTCAAGAGAATAATATACTCTTAACAACTAAATAAGACTCACATCAGTAGTCCAAGAGAATCCACAAGTTCCTTTGATGTCACACCCTTTTCATTCCCACTTGGTTCTTCACTCTTCTATCTAATCATAATGATTACAAATTTATTTTAGGTTTATTGTGAAAAGAATATCATTATGGCCATGGTAAGAACCTCTTATTATTGTAAATGAGTGGATGGAGGACATGGTCTCATTGTATCTTTAATAAGTCCTTCATGATATGATAACATAGGGTAATATTTACCTTCTTAGAACTACATCTTGATTTATTCCTTTTACTTTATTGGAAAAAATCAATAGAAATATAAAAAAAATATGTACAATACAAATGATAAAAATCATAGAGAAAATGTAAAAATAGAAAAGAATTTGAAAGATATCAAAGAATATCAAAGGATTAAGAAATGAAAAAGTATAAAATAATGAAAAGATATTAAAGAATGTGAAAAAGTACTAAGAAAAAAATATTGATAAAGAATTATAAACCTAAAAATTTAGAAAACAAAAAGTTTGAAAAGTACATATTAATTCCTAAGTTAAGGTAAGGCATCTCCCCCTCGTCTCCTTTTAGAAAATGGACCCTAGATTCATTGGATCATATACTCTGGATTTCTTAGTTATCATCCTTAGTGATTTATATTTTCATTTATTATTCCATGTGACGTTGATGATAACTGAATTTTGATCTTTTGAGGACATATATCCTATTGTACTTGATGATCTTGCCATTTCAGAAGGTTCCTCTATACTTTCTTATTTATTCTTAAATTCAAATTTTATGCCCTCATTTCCACTATTTGTTGGTGTATGATTACAATTTATGATATCCTTTTGTGAATTTTCATTTTGGGTTATTTTCTTAGGATAGAAGTTAATAAGTGGGTCAAACATTCTCATGCATGTCTTGGACAAGTTCATGTTCTTAGTTTTTGGCCACTGGATTTTTTTCCATTGAGTGGCTCATGTTTTTTTTTTCACACACTTGTTTTTCAAATATATTGTGGGATGGTGTAAGGACTATGTTAACATTTTGAAAATTTAGTCCACAACTACATTCTTTTTTATTATTAGTAATGCATGGAATTCTTTGCATATGTATGGCTTCTTGCTCATGTTCTATAGAACTTTCTATGGATAAGTCTATCATTCCTATCTTAGCATCTATTGTGCTAAGCCATGCTCTTCACATAATGGTAGAAAATTCCTTGTCATTATTCTTCACATCAATCACTAAGAAATCTAGTGGATAAGACCACCCATTGATAGTGGACACCACATCTTCTATCTATCCCAAAGGAATGGTGATAGATTAATCTACTAGCTCTAACCTTATGTTGCACTTCTTTAAGGGTGGTAGGTTCCATGACTTTTATATTTCTTGAGATATCAAATTTATTCTAAAACCTGAGTTGAGTAGAGCCTTCCATGGTGAATTTGTAGCAATTTTCAAATAAATCAGAGGAATTCTTGGATCAATTCCTTTCTTAGGAAGAGCTTATACCTTTATCGAGTTTGATATTGTATTAATTAGTATGATAGTCATAATCTTTTGATTTGACTATTGGAGAAGTAGGGTATTTATACTAGGATGCTTCATATAAGGAACATGATTCAATAAATTCTTTGCTCTACCTGCTTTTCTCTAGACTTGTTCTAAAGAAAGGAAATTTCCTTAATTTTCCTTTATCATTACTGGTATGATCCTCTTTGTATATTCACTACCCTTGTAGCACTTCTTTATTTTGGTTTTGATGGTATCTCCCCTTGCATGATTGGTAATGGTACTATAGGTAGAGAATTGAAGGTTGATTTGATGGACTGGCTATTAGCTAATGTATGTAGAGATTGGGATCCATCCTTGGAGTGATAGATTTGTAATACTTAGGTGGATAATAATGAGAATAAATGTGAATTGAAGCATTCCTCAAAGAGATTAGACATTGTGTATAATATCCATAAGGATTTGGTTGCCTATATGGATATTGTTGCCTTGGTGGTGGCATTATCCATGCTTGTGGCTATTGCCAATGTTGTTGGTATTGCTCCTATGAGGGTAGGCTCCACTTGGGTAGTAGGATGACTGATAAGGTTATTTGAGATTACTTTGAGGATAAGGTAACTATCTTGGCATATACTTTTTAATGAATTTTAGATTAAGTGTATATGCCCTAGACTCTCGCAAGTGGATCATAATAAGGCAACATTATTTAGGATGTTCATACTAGCATACCTTGCATCTTTTCTTATCTTCTAAACTAGAGTCAATACACTCCTCAACTATAGAATATTTTCCTTTTTGCTTATATCCTTCTCGTCCATGATCTCTTCTTATCTTCTTATTTTTTAAATGCTTGTTCAGTTCTTTCTTCTACTATCTTGAGGGTTGTAGTGAACTTCTCATCCATTGAGTCCCACATCTTCTCCACCTTTATCACTATATCATTGATAGGTTTCTAAATTGGTAGAGTTTTCTTTTGAATCACATATTCCAAGGTTTCTTCTTCTTTCTTGTCACACATTCATACATCCCATTTTTTGATTAATGGCGCTTGGTTATACTCTTCAATTAATTCTCTCTTTCTTAACTCTTTTTTCTCCTTCATCTCTTAGTTTATTAACCTTTGAATTCAATGGACATTCATCTTTAATAGTATTCCTTGGGCATAAACTCCAAGGATTTATCTGGTTTTATTCGTTAAGCCATCAATGATGTGCCTAAGTTGTTCCCTTTGTAAGAATCCATGGCCTAGGCATCTATGTAATAAGGAATAATATCTATCCATTGTTTCATCCATGGATTCATGTGTCCCTTGCTTCCATCCTTGGATTTTCTTTCTGAGGTTAGATGCTTGATGAGTGGTGAGGTACCCCTACACTCAACCATACGAAATGAGCGTAGCACGCACGATCTGGTCGAACTTCGTAGACTAAGTGCCTACACGCCCCATGGAACACTTAGGGTTAATCATTCGTTGTCTTCCCTGACTTAATTGTAGTTGTCATGGTGTATGGTTAAGTAAGTTCAAGGTATATGATTTTTATATCTTTTTATGTTTTTCTCCTATGCTATCGAGGTGAAGGGTTGAGAAACTAACTAACTCTAACTAATGAACTACGTCTAAACTACCTAGCGTCAGCATCCGTTCCCACTTATCGTACACACCCTAAACCGATGCAACCGCGGCTACCAAACACTAATCGTTGCTGGGATCACCACATGTAATGCACATGCTCAAAGTGGTCGTACTGAGGCACTTAACTAGGAGGAAAGGATTGAGAGAATCTAATCTAGCCTAAGTGCGATGAGCAGCCGATTCCTTGACTAACTGTACACATCTTGGTGCATGACTACCACTGGGATTACCAAGCGCAGATCCTAAATACGCCATTGGGTTACCAAGTAGTCACACTAGATACTCATAATCAAGTCATACTCATACCGCGTTGTGAGGAGTAGTCGATTCCTTGACTAATTGTACACATCCTTAGATGCTTGTAATCAAGTTGTACTCATATCGCATTCTAGGAGTTTAAGGGTGAGAGAGAAAGCAATAAATAAAATCCTATTCCATGCACTGCAAGGTTTATCCAAAAAGCTCATCTTTATTTCTATACACAACTTGTGTTCAAGTACGATGTTGCTCGAATAAAGATCCATTCACTTTAGGGCTCCTACTGCGAGCACATGGAAAATATTCTATCTCTGGAGTGATCAAACTGCCAGAGTTTCCCTACTTTTAACTCAGGATGGGGAAACAAGGGAGAGCCACCTCTTATTTATAAATATGGTGGTGGACCACGATATCATGTACGCAATATCGTAGGGGACAATGCGATATTGTGGTGGTCGCGATATCGTGTACACGATATCGCAGCTCATGCGAATCGCGTCTCATCATACCCCCATGACTGAATGAAAACACATCCTTGAGTTCCTTACAATAATATCGGGAAGGTATGAAATTATTGAGGGGAATGGAACTAATGGGATGACATGTGAATGGATCATCATTATAAGACTTGACAAAACTGGTGTTCATGACAACAAGGGTGAACACCTTATTACAATGACATCAGGCCTTAGTTGGCAGCTAAGAAAGAGAGAGAGAGAAAGAAATGTTGTTGCTGCCAACACCAAGATTGCGCCTTCCATTGTCCATTAGTAAGCACACCATCGATCTTGCTCCTTGCATAGCCGCTTCCAACATGGCTCCATTCCAAGTGTTTGCTCCAGATCCAATTCATTGTTGTATGATCGTCATCTGCACACAGAACACAATCATATATTAGCAAGGGTAAATGAATCATCGTGTAATTAATACCTTGCTTCGATGCAGGTCCATTGGCTAGGTTGTGGTATGGCTAATATGGATCAGGAGATATAGTAATGATGACTACCAAAGGTGTAGGGGTTAGGAAGAAAATCAAAAA
>MNCI01009985.1:64892-84480 GCA_015680685.1 Gnetum montanum | reverse complement strand
TTAGTATCAACATCATGACTTAAAGGTAAAAACCAAGCATTAGCAATGAACAAGAAAATAGTTCATACCATCATGCAGAACACTTATTGGGTGACAAACTTATAGGGTGGACCACACACACACACACACACACACACACACACACACCAAATGGAAAAGTATAATGATGTTGTAAAAAAAACAAGAAAAGTTAAAGGAAGTTGTAAAAAAAAATGTGTAAAACAAAAATGTTGTAAAACAAAAACTTAAAAGAACTGAGGGTCCCATATGATTAGCATAGGTAGCCATATCCCCCATGACTGAGTGGAAAGGGAGAGATCTGAAATAATGAGTGCCTGTTTGAATTTCTTAAAAGTTTCCAACTTCTCCCAATTGATGATCTTAGATTAAGCGGTGGAAGTTGACGACGCTTATATTCCAACATGTCTATGCCTTCATTGTTGGCATGGTTTTCCTCCTCAGTTCATTCCATGCATATTTGGTTGCTCTTTCAAGTAGCTATCAACCATGGGGTGTCTACTACTAGTTGTGTGATTGCTACATACAGGCATCTTTGTTTTAAAGTTTCAAGGGCACACCTGTTGCATGGAGGCCATTCCTCCATGTCATCACCCGATGAATCATTGTATGTGATGCATGGAACTTTCCTCTTCTCGATATTTTCATGAATGTTTATCTTAGAGATTTCTAAGGAAAGATCACGGATCCTAAGGCATGCATCTACTGTACTTAGCCATGCTTTTCCCATTATAATTGGGAAGTCCCCTTCTTTGTTGTTGACTTTAATCACCAGGAAATCAGCTGGGTAAGACCAACCGCACACAGTGTTAATGATGTCGTCGACCAATCCCAAGGGAATGGTGATGGACTGGTCTACCAGCTCTAGTTGAATGTTCCTCTTCTTAAGTTGGGGCAGGTTCCAGGTGTGATACATCTCTTGTGAAATTAAGTTGACTTCGGAACCTGAGTCAAGAAGAGCCCTATGTGGTGCATTCCGAGTGATTTGTAGATAGATTAAGGGACTCCTAGGGTCAATTAGTTTCATGGGAAGGTGGCCTACCTTGATCTAGTTAGTTACAGTATGCGTCAACATAACCATATGCGTTAAGCTCTATTGGACTAAAGGGTGCTTCGAAGTGTTAGATGGTGGAGGAGTGTACATGGGCTCAACCGCTTGTTGTTGCGAGAGTTTGTCTGGGATTTTGGTTCTGAAGAAGGGTCTTCTCTTTTTACAGTTGTCAGAACCAGCAGCAGGTTGAATATTTACAGCTCTCGCAACGTGATGTTGCTGTGGTTGAGCAAGAAGTTCCCCTTGCATTGTTGGAGCAGGAGGTGTTATGGGAACTACTTGTGGAAGAGGTGTGGATGGATTTGGAGGATGATGTGGGTATGGAGTGTCTCCCAGAGGAGAAAAAGTCCTTCTGAAGTACTCCTGAATTTGGTAGTAATGGTGGGAAGTTGTGTGACTCATAGAGTCACTTGGAGAAATCAGCTACTACACATAATATCCATAAGGGTTAGGTTGTCGGTAAGGGTATTGATGTTTTGGTGATGGAATCCCCCATGACAGTGGGTATTGCCACTATTGATGTTGTTTGATGGGTTTTTGGGGAGTTCCACTTGGATAATACGTTAATGGTTGGTGGAATTTCCTTGGGTTACCTTGGGGATAAAGTAACCTATAGGGTGTTTGCCATTGATTAAGTCTTGGATTAAGTGCATACATCCCAGACTCCTGTAGATGTGAGATGATGGGGCAACATCCCTTAGGATGGTCATAGTGGCAGATCTCACATCCACCATCATCGTCTATGTCTGATTCCACAACCCCATCAAAGTTAGTGATTTTCCCCTTACCCTTGTTATGTGCAGGGCCTAAATCTCTTCACTTTGTCTTACCTTTGTCACTACTTTGTTCTACCTTAGACTCTTCTACAATTTTTAAGACAGTTTCAATTTTAGAGTCTAAGAAACTCCGTACTTCATCTACCTTAGCCACTATTTCCATTGTGAGATTTTGAAGCGGTAAGGTCTTTCTGTTCACCAACTCTTCGAGTGGTGACTCGTCCTCCTCATCACAAAATTTCACTCCCTTCTTTCGAAGGGAGGGGTCACGGTTGTATTCTTCCGCACTTTCCCTTTTTCGTAGCTCACCTTCTTCTTTTTCTACTTACTCCAACAAGTGATGTACTTCATGGGCTCTAAGTTGTGAGAGTCTCCCTTGGGCATAAGTCCTAAGGGTTCTTCTCGTTTCATGCCTTAGCCCATCCACGATGTGGCGAAGTTGATCCTGTTGAGCGTACCCATGGCCCAGGCAACGATGTAACAATGTGTAGTAGCGAGCCATGGAAGCATCCAAGGGTTCATGATTTCTTTGCTTCCAGCCTTGGATCTGCTTACGCAAATTAGACACTTTGGAGTACATCTGATACTTATCGTTAAAGAGTTCTAGCATCGTACTCCACCTCCTGATGGTTTCTAGCTCTAAGGACCAGTACCAACTCTCTGCTTCTTTGGTGAGTGTCCTTGGGAACAACTTAACTTTTTTCCACTCATTTTCTATATTCTGCAAGGCACAGGCATCATGGAATGCCTGTAAATGATTTTGTGGATCTACGTTGTATCCCCCTTCAAATCGTGGGATATTGTTCATGTCTAAATGCCTGATCCGACTATCTTTTAAATGCCTTTTTAGGATTCTTACTACCTCTGTTATGTCAAGCATACTTTAGGTTTCAAGTAGGGGCTCTTCATGATTGTCTCTTTCATGAAGCCTATGATGTCTCCGTTGTTCTCTACTTTCCCTATGTCCTTGCCCTTGTCCTCTCTCTCAACTTTCTCGTCGAGGTCTCTTATTATTCTTACTTTTATCCTCTCTATTAAGCTCTGTATGATTGCGCCCTGAGGTGGAAGGAGAGGGTGAGTGATGTGAAGAAGGGGAAGAAGAAGAAGAACCATCGCCACGATGATGTTTCTTACCTTCTCTTCTATGGCTTCGGCCCCGATCATGATGATGATCTAAGTGCCCGTCCTTGACATGTGTTGTTCCTTCTGTGAATAGTTGGTGTTCATGGGCATCAGAACTAGGGATATGTATCATTGATCGTAGGTTCTAATACCCTACCTCCTTACTTTCATTAAGAGGGGGAACATTTTTTGATAGTGAACCAGTTATAAGTGGTTCACCATCTCCAGTTTCACTAAGGACATGTGGGACCTCTTTGCCCTTCAACAGTGTATGTTGGCTCTCCTTCCTTGAGTTCCTTATATGTTGCAAAGCTATGGGATGGTAATCCCTCATGTCAAAATAGCCCATAATGTATTCAGCATAAAATTCTATCATGCCAATATGTGCCAAAGTATGGAGAAGCATGTTAGGGACTGCCCGATCTTGGGGTAACACTATGTTACCATGTAGATCTCTCTAGCACATCTGTTCATCTTGATGGAAGATAAAAGTAAAATTGGGAATATACTCATCGGGATGAGTATATTCCACCCTATATTGTTGAGGAACTGGTTGATTTAGGTTATGTGTTTTTGATTGCCGACTGTTCTTTGTATTATCCTTAGGTGATGTGCTCTTGTGAGAAGAAGAAGAAGACATGATGTCTTATTTGGTATGCTAATTACCGTTATATAATTCTTGTTTAATTAATTAACCCAAAGGTTCATTTAGGCTCCCAATGATGTGATTGATATCCTTATGTTCTATTTAGTGCACAAACAGTTAGTCCCTAGCAATGGCCCCAATGATGAGTGGCGAGGTACCCCTACACTCAACCATATGAAACGAGCATAGCACACGCAATCTGGTCGAACTCCGTAGACTAAGTGCCTACATGCCCCATGGAACACTTGGGGTTAATCATTCGTTATCTTCCCAGACTTACTTGTAGTTGTGACAGTGTATGGTTAAGTAAGTCCAAGGGATATGATTTTTATATCTTTTTATGTTTTTCTCCTATGCTATTGAGGTGAAGGGTTGAGAAACTAACTAACTCTAACTAATGAACTACATCTAAACTACCTAGCATCAGCATCCATTCCCACTTACCATGCACACCTTGAACCGATGCAACCGCGACTACCAAACGCTAATCATTGCTGGGATCACCATGCGTAACGCACATGCTCGAAGTGGTCGTACTGAGGTACTTAACTAGAAGGAAAGGGTTGAGAGAATCTAATCTAGCCTAAGTGCGATGAGCAACCGATTCCTTGACTAACTATACACATCTTGGTGCATGACTACCACTGGGATTACCAAGCGCAGATCCTGAATACGCCATTGGATTACCAAGTGGTCATACTAGATGCTCGTAATCAATTTGTACTCATACCGTGTTGTGATGAGTAGCCGATTTCTTGACTAATCGTACACATCCTTAGATGCTTGTAATCAAGTCGTACTCATATGGCATTCTAGGAGTTTAAGGGTGAGAGAGAAAGCAATAAATAAAATCCTATTCCATGCACTGCAAGGTTTATCCAAGAAGCTCATCTTTATTACTGTACACAACTTGTATTCAGGTACAATGTTTCTCAAATAAATATATGTTCACTTTAGGACTCCTACTATGGGCACATGGAAAATATTCTATCTCTGGAGTGATCAAACGGCCAGAGTTTCCCTACTTCTAACTTAGGATGGGGAAACAACGGAGAGCCGCCTCTTATTTATAGATATGGCGACGGACCGCGATATTGCAGCTCATGTGAATCATGTCTCATCAATGCTCTTGAGTAGATTTGATATTTTTTGTTAAAGAGTTTGAGCATGATCCTTCATCTTTGATTCTAGTTCCAACAATCTGTACTAGCTCTCTACCTCTTTGATGAGTGTCCTAGGAAATAACTTGAGCTTGTGCTAATCACTTTCAATATTTTGGAGGGTGTAGACATCATGAAATGCTTAAAGGTGATGTTTTGGATCTATGTGGTATCCTCCTTCAAATTTAGGAATATTATTCATATTAAGTCACTTGATGCGATTGTCCCTTACATGCATGGTGTAAATGTATAAAAATTCTTTGATATTGATCATACTTTGAGTGGTTAGTAGTGACCCCTCTAATGTTTATAACAATTCCTATCCTCATGTGTATTTTTATTCCTTGGTCACTCATAATCATTCTCTTTATCATTAGGATACCTTCTTCTATACTCCTCTCTCTCATAATCTCTTCATCTCTCTCTATCATGGTTTCTTAATCTAGATTTCTTTCTCTCAAACTCCATAGATGAATGCAAAGAGAAAGATGAAGTAGTTGAAGAATAATGTCATCTAATTCTCCTTCTATAACTCTGTGATTTATCCTCTTTTGTTTCTATAGAAGCTCTAGCCCTTGACCTCTATCTATGTCTAAAGTTTTTTGCATTTTTTCCAAGGTTCCTTGCTAGAGTTAACTTTAGCTTTGCATTGGCTAGGTCTTTAATATGTATCACCAATGTATGAGAGTGAGATCCATGAGTTTGATAAAAAAATTTAGCTTGGAGTGAGGCATCTTTTATTTCTTCTAGGATAACTATCTAAGGTACCCTTTCTCCTTTTTCATGTTCATGCTATGCTTCCATGATGTCATCTCTTCTTTCCTAAGCCTCTCTTGGCTAGTATGGTCTTGTCATGTTCTTTATGACTTGATAGCTCTCTTATTCATAACTTAGGTTGGTCTTCTTGAGGGCTACTTGAAACATCAATGATATGAAACATTCTAGTGGTAGAACTATGTTACCCTATAAGTCTCTTCATCTGAGTTGTATATCCTAGTGAAGAATGAATGTGAAATTAGAATAGTATGGATTAGTATGCACATATGAAATCCTTGTCTACATTAGTGCACTCTAGTCCTCTTCATTGTGTGTTTTCTCATAACTTTGTTGAACTTCTTTGGTAGGTGATTTTTCTCTATGTGTAAAAGCCATGTTATCTTTCTAACACTTAAGTTTATGTGTATGTATTATTAAGTTTGATTAAATATGTAAAAAAATAAACTTTGTAGCTTTTGATATAACAAACTCTAAGAGATCAACTACTAAGCACACATTGATACATCCCTAGAAACAACATCAATGATGAGCAGTGGCATATTCCAACACTCTACCATATAAGTCATGAATGTCGTCTATGCATGACTAGATCATAATCCATGGATGGAGAATGTAATTATGCTAGTAATTGATGTTAAGTTTATGATCATTATCTTCCCACTTCAAGTTAGTAAAATCTTAGCATATGGTTTAACTCTCAATGAGACATATGATAGATGATGTTGTAAGGTTCTCAATGCTCCTAGTGGTAATGATTAAAATTATATTAAAATTCTAAGTTTAATAACAATGAAAATACAAAGCTATCCTAGCCTAGAGCAATAAATATCCATTCTTTATCTACCATACACAAATTAGGCCTATGTGATTATCATTGGAAATACCAAGTGGAATTACTACTAAGTGAATCAAGCAAAACCACTATTGGGTTACCAAGCAATCACACTTAGCACTCTAAACTAGTCATATCTATTCCTCTTAACTAATAAACATGGAAAGTAAAGTGATTTAAAATGTAAATGATTAAAATAGGTAAGTAAGAAAATTATGCTAAGTAAAAAATAAAATAATGAACTAAAGGATGGAAAATAGTCTTAATCTTTATTGCTGGTCATAAACTGTGCCCAAGTATAATTTACTTGAATAAATACTCCATGAACTACTTAACACCATACTATGGGCATTCACACTATCATTAAAACTATGAAATGAAACTGAAAGAATCTCATTAAGGATGGAATGAGAATTGTTGTTTCATGTGCACCGAAGTGTCATATTTATAGGATTGCATAGCTCCTAAGAAACTACATCAACGATGATGTAAGATGAGCTATGATATCATTGATATGATATTGCATCAATATAAAAATTGGTTTTATCAATCTTTTATTTCACTTCATATTTTTTTTTGCACAAAAGGGTACAAATTAAAAAAATAAGGGTACAAAGTAAAGTGGCGATAACATGAAATATGTAAAAGTGTAAAATAGGATGTAAGTTAAAAAGTAGAAACCCAAAAGTAAAACTAAGAAGCAAACTAGTTCAATTGTATATTGAAGAGATGAAAGGGAGGCCCCAAATTTATCAATTTTAGGCCCTAGTAGGTGATCAATTTTAGGGCCTAGTAGGTCACCACTTTTAGGTTGTAGTAGATCATGGTTTGCTAGTTTTAGGTCTTAGTGGACCACCAAATTTACCAATTTTAGGCCTTAACAAGCTATGGTCCATACTTTCCTAGCAAATATGGGATAGTGTCGAAAGGGCATACAAGGATAAAATAAATAATGAAACATGGTATAAGATTGTGAAGGTGAAAAACCTTTCATTAGTAAAAGAAGGGTTAATACATCTACTATGCATTTGTTCCTTGACCCTAGATAAATCAAAGGGTTTCCTTTACACAATCGTATGCTCATCATGCTTCTCATTTAATATGATAATTGGTAGGTGTTTTTTTTGATCTTTGAATGTTGTAGGTCTAGTGAGTTTAGCCTCGTTATTATTATTGTTGTTGGTTTTCCTATTGGCACTAGTCCTAGCTTGAGTTTTGAGAGTCTTCTCTTGAAACTCCACCTCTAAACCTTGGTCAATGTTGACATAGTTAATCGATGGTATTGACACATTATCTTCACATATCATAATTTCCCCTTCCTTGCATGGTAAATGGATCTCCTAGTATATAGGAGATGAGATTGCATGGAGCATAGCCAACCATGGAATTCCTAGGATCAAGTTGAAACCAAGTGTCTCAACTACTAGGAAGTGAGTAGGTGTGGGAAACTATTCTTTGGCTATGAAATCCAAAGTAATAGGAACTTTAATAGCTATTGATGATTCATTAAATAACTTGAGTGCTGAGGTAGTGGTGTCTTGGATGTTTTTAGTTAGGCCTAGTTTCTTCATAATGGTGTACGGTATTATGTTGGTTGCTACCTTGTTTTCCACATGAACATGATAAATATTGTACTTACCAATATGAATAGTAATGAGGAGAGGAGTTTATAGTACTTCTCCATTCCATGAGTTCATCTTTACCTCACTATTATGGAAGTTGAGCATTTGTTGATGCCTATTTTCCCTAAGCGAAGCTTGCTAAATGATAGAGTTGATTGACTCTTTGTTGGTGAGCATGTTTCCACTCACAAAAATAGAAGTCAACACTTGAGCTAGTGCATCTTTGTTAGTAGGAGAAGTCATGACCAAGTCGTATAGGCTCAATGACATGTTATTTTTTTTGAGAGATCATTTAGTTTGTTTCATCATTATGAGAAAATTCTTTCCCTTGGCATGTAATATTTCAAGATTGGTTATCTTAATTTCCTCCATCATTCCTAGGATTTTTGGCTCATGTTTCAAAGTATATTGCTTGGGCCCTTTTTCCATGGGTGTAGCTAATCTTAATGAAGGTTTTGATGTGTTAGCTTGCTTCCAAGCCTTTTATTCTTGGCTACCTTCCTTCAGTGGGATTAGTTCTTGGTTTGGAAATAGGTTTTTTTCATTACTTTTTTGGTGATTGTTTATTATTAATTATTGAATTATTGGCTACTATAGGTAAGGCATTGGTCATGGGTTGTTATGGGTTAGCTTGCTGAAGGTGGAGCGATCCTAATAACAAATGGTTCTTTATGAGGATTGGTAATGTGTGGTTTGTGTTACAAAGTTGATGCCACTGAAGGTTGGGCATGTATAATTAAGGACTGATTAGGGCCTGGAGTTGGTGGTGTACTGCCTGAAATCATCGGTCCCCGGCTGGAACGGGAAACAGAGACCGCAGGATCGCAGGACGAGCACAGCTGACCCCACCTTTGCCTGAGGACGTACTAGAATGCACGAAGGTAGGGTACCTTGGGTGGTCCGCACGCGGATCAGACAAGAATTTCCCCGAGCGCCGCCAAAGCATTATATGCTGGGTTATGTGCAAACGGAGCGTAAACAGTGAAACAGGCGTAGACAGAGCGCAGGCGTAAAGGACGTGAATAGAGTCTAGCGTAAATAGCGTAAACAAATATAGGCACAGCGTAAGCGTAAAAGGGCGTAAACAGCGTAAGTGTAAAGAGTGTAAGTAAGTGTGAACAGCGTGAACAGAGTGGGCGTATACGGACGCAAACGGAGCGCGGAGCGCGAATGTAAATAGGCGTAAAGGAAGCGTGGGCCAAATTAACGTAGAACTGTAAAAGAACTTGCAACAAGCATAAATAGTGGATTACAAAGTTAAAATGTTGTGCACCGGTCTAACGCAGTTGTGTAGGGACACAAGGCGGACGTAAAGCCCCGGTGGACGCAGGGATGCAGCTGGCTGACACGGTAGGCGGAGCGCGGATTGTGCTCGGCGTACAGGACTTCCAGCGTAAGCGTAAGCGTAAAGGGGTTTCTGCAGTGTAATTGCTCTGGGTCTGCTCTGGTAAATTTTTGCCGACCCGGTAAATGCGGAAAAATGGGCTATTTATAGGGGTAGGGTTACCGGGAAAATTGGACTGGGAGACACGTGGCGTATAGACCGGGCGTTACAATTTAGAAACATGGTATACGCTGGGCGTATACGCTACAACAGGCCGGCGTATACGCTAGGCGTGGACTTGGATGGATGCTGGCGTATACGCTGGGGCGTATACGCTGATGGATGTTGGACGTCGACTTCAATTCTTGCTCCTGTTGCACCTGTTGAGCGTGCATGTGAGGCATGTATGCTGAGTGTTTCGATTCTCAAAATTGCCCTGTGTGACTTCAAATGTAGCCAAAGTCGCCTGTGGGTCCCGGGGATCTGCTTCTTGTCAGACAAATGCTGAAGTCAAAGATTTTTGTGGTGTTTCATTGGTCCCTCTTTGTTGACGCTTGGAGGAATGGACCCGAGAAGCGTCGACAAAGAAGCGCAAAACACCACAAGTAACTTGATAACAGCTTTGTCCTTTGCCACTTGACCAGACATCATCGTACCGTGTTCAGTGGTGAATGGGATTGAAAAGGGCGAGATTGGCAGCTGGTAGGAGGGAAGGGATCATGGAGATTGGTGACTACCCAAGGGATCATACTGGGAAAGTGGGATGTTCAGGGGCGCGGCATGCCGGTCCTTGTCGATAGCCATCTTTTGGCAGACTCGGAATTGAAGCATGTGATGTGCGTCCTTTGGCGGAACAGTGCTCTTGGTGATTTGTCAAGAGAACCGGTTGTCATTACCAAAGCCACGGGGTGATGTTTTGCATTATTTAGAGGAACAGCTCCCTTCTTTGGGGAAACTGTTAGCAAAGAGCCAAATCCATGCGATAGGATGTTTCTTGACCGCTTTTGGCATGAGTACGTATTTTCAAGATCGATACCTTCCCGCCTGGGGCTTGTATGGGAAGTTCCAAGGGTCTCGTTTTTTTTTTGAACTTTGTCCTTGTACTCATGCCCGAATATTGTGTTTCGTGTATTGCGACTGCTGTAACATTTCGCAGTGTGAAACAATTTGGCCAACAGATAGTGGGTTTTCGGGGAATGGGAATGTGCGGGTTAACGGTTTGATTTAGTCTTGCTAGGTGGACGAATGGACATTACCTCATCTTGCTGCCTATGATGAAACGCACTCTTGTACGAGAACTTTCAAGCGTCATCCTACAAACACAACTCCAAAGAGACAAGAAAACCATGAGTGAATTAATGAGTTTAGACTCAAACAGCTGCCGATGAACAAAAATATTGGGGCGATTCTGAGCATTGAATGCGAATGTCGACGATGCTGATGAAGGATGCAATGATTCAGATGAATGAATGTGGCTGTGGAGTGAAGAGTCGAAGATGAACCTGCCAGTTTATAGCCTTGGCAGACTATTATGGGTTAGTTTTGTGTCGTAACCCGTTGGACATTGCTCGTTTAGCGTCGTGGCGGACGTTATGTTGCCAGTTTTGAGTCTTAGCGGACCATGAAGAGGCGAGCTAGTTTATAGTCTTAGCGGACTCAGATGGTTCCGACGGTGACATTTTACTGTCATGCCAGGAGGATGCTAGTTTATCGTCATTGCGGACACTATGGGGTATCAGTTTATTGTCATAATACCAGGACAATGGTGGCATCAGTTTTAAGTCATAACCCAGGACTATTCTGTGGTATCAGTTTATAGTCGTGATTCCAGGACTAGTTTGTGGTATCAGTTTATAGTCGGGCGTCCAGGACTATTCTGTGGTATCAGTTTATAGTCATGATTCCAGGACTAGTCTGTGGTATCAGTTTATAGTCAAGATTCCAGGACTATTCTGTGGTATCAGTTTATAGTCATGATTCCAGGACTATTCTGTGGTATCAGTTTATAGTCATGATTCCAGGACTATTCTGTGGTATCAGTTTATAGTCATGATTCCAGGACTAGCGCGTACCTGAGTTCGACTTCATGCATAGAACAGTTTTAGGAACAAGTGATTGGTTGGATTTGCAAACTCTCTTCCGTCCATGTCAGCTAGCTTGAAAGCTCCGTTGTCGAATGCTTTGATGACCAGATAAGGCCCTTCCCAGTTGACTGAGAATTTATCTAGGTGTTCCCGAACAGCCTTAAGCACAAGGTCTCCTTCTTTGATAGGGCGCTTATGAATGTCATGTCGATGTCGTTGCTGTTGTTGTTTCTAGTACCATTCGATTTGATCAAGTGCACGCACGCGCTCCTCCTCCACCGAGTCCAGGTCAATGATGTGTAGATCATTGTTTTGCTCGTCATCGAGAAGTCCAGAAAGTGTGATCCTTAGAGATGGTACCTGTAATTCCAAAGGCAAAATAGCTTCCGAACCGTAAACAAGACTATACGGAGTTTTACTTGTCGAAGTCCGGTGTGTAGTACGGTATGCCCACAATGAATACACCAGTTGTTCGTGCCATCTTCGCTTGCTTTGGGCAAGCATCTTTTTGAGTACTGTGATGATTGTCTTATTTGTTGCTTCTGCCTGCCCATTGCTCTGAGGATAATAAGGGGATGAAAACAAATGTTTGATCCCTAGACTATCACAAAACGTTTTGGTCTCGGCACTACTGAATTGTGGCCCGTTGTCAGTGATGATTGTCATGGGAATGACAAAACGGGTTACAATGTTTTCGAGGATGAAGTGGCACACTTGTTTAGAAGTAGTTTTGCGAAGGGATTCCGCTTCTACCCATTTCGTGAAGTATTCAGTTGCTGTTATGATAAAGCCATGCCCAGGAGAAGATGTGGGTGTTATTGGGCCAATGAAGTCCAGTCCCCACTTCTGGAAGGGCCATGTGATTTGTGTTGTGTGCAACTTATTTGGTGGGACATGGATGAGGTTACCGTGTTTTTGACAACTACTACATGTTTTGACCTTGGAGTGACAGTTGTATTCCATGTGTGGCCAGTAGTAGCCTAAGCATCTTATTTTTGTTGCCATTGCTTTTGGTGCGATGTGGCCCCCACATATCCCGTCGTGTACTTGTTCAACAATTGTTTGGGCTTCGGTACTATTGACGCATGTTAATAGTATACCTTCGTAGGATCGGTGACACAATGTGTCCCCTACTATTGTGTATTGTTTAGAACGCTTGCGTACTGCATCCTTTTGTGCGTTGGTTAAGTGCTGTGGCGTTTCACCGCGCAGAAGGTATTCTTTTACGTCATTGTACCATTCATTAGCGTGTGTTGTACTGACAGATGCGATTGGTAGTGTGTCGAGAGTATGGGTTACGAGCTCGGCACAACTGGTTACGGCGCTCGGTAGTGCGTGAAACATGTTAGGGGATATGTTTAATGCCAAGGTTGCTAAGGCGTCTGCAATGGTATTGTCATTCCTAGAGACATGTTGGACATCGACGTTTTCGAATTGATTAAGTAGGCGTTTGGCCAAATCACAGTATGGTTGTAAGTGCTGTGCTTTACACGTATAGACGTCTGTGACTTGGTTTATGACTAGTTGTGAGTCCCCTCTGACTACAAGCCATGTAATGTCCAAAGCTAGCGCGGCCGCGAGACCTCTGAGGAGACCTTCATACTCTGCTACGTTGTTAGTACAATGAAAGTTGAAGCGATAGGCGAAAGGTTTAATTTCTCCAGAGGGGTATGTGATTACAACGGCAGCACTTCCTCCTCGAGAGGTGGATGCTCCATCGAAGTTTAGAATCGCATCGTAGTCATCTAGCACCGTGTCTATTGCATTTACATTTTCGTCTGGGAATTCCGGTTCTATTGTACTTGGATCATGCGTTGGCGACATGGTCATTTGATTTTCTATGGCTTGGCCTTTTACTGACGATTGTTCCACATAATGTAGGTCAAACTTAGCTATGATTGCCTTCCAACGGGCTATCCTGCTTGATTCGTAGATGTTTCCAGTTATAGCTCTGAGTACATTATCTTTGCAAATTATGTTAACTTGATTTTGGAAAAGATAATGTCGCCATTTCTTTAAAGAGAAAACTAAAGTTAAACATGACTTCTCTACGTCGTTGTATCTTTTTTCGTGGGCAACTAATGCATGGCTCAGGTAGTATACAGGGACTTCAGTTCCGTCATCTTGTTTCTGGCACAACATGGATGCGATTGATGATTCTGATGTGGCCAGGTAGATGTAAAACGGCTTGTCGTTTTTGGGTGGGAATACAGTGGGTAGCCGAGCGAGTGCCGTTTTAACGTTGTCAAATGCTTCTTGGCACTGCGGGGTCCATTCAAAATGGACATTTTTGCGTAGTAGGTGGTTCATAGGTGTGAGTTTTCCCGTCAAATTTTCTATGAACCTCCTGATGAACTGTAATCGACCTTGTAGCCCTCGAAGTTCGGTTAGATTGCTAGGTGGTTCCAGGTTTGTAATGGCCTTAACCTTATCGGGGTCTACCCGTATCCCTGCCTCTGAGGCTACGAATCCAAGCATTTTACCTGTTTTGACGCCGAAGACGCATTTCTTTGGGTTAAGCCTTAGTTCGTATTTTAGACAACGTTTTAACACTAAGTCAAGATCCTGTACATGTTGTTCTGACGATTTTGATTTAACCACTATGTCATCTACATAATCATTGAGCGAGTGTAAGATGTAATCGCTGAAAATATATGTCATCACCCTTTGATACGTGGCCCCAACGTTCTTGAGACCAAAAGGCATCATTGTGTAACAAAAGGTTCCCCAAGGTGTCATGAAAGTAGTTCGGAGCTGGTGTTCTGGATTAATACGTATCTGGTTATATCCCAAGAACCCGTCCATAAAGGATAACAAGGCGTGCCCAGCGGTTGAGTCAACTAGTTGATCAATGCTAGGTAAGGGGAAGTCATCCTTTATGGTTGCTACGTTAAGGTCCCGGAAGTCGATGCACAGGAGGATACTTCCGTTCTTCTTTGGGACTATAACCATGTTTGATACCCATTCGGCGTAATCAAGAGCCCTAATGAAACAAGCTTGGTAGAGCTTGGTAATCTCACTACGAACTGCTAATGCCACCTCGGGTTTCACCTTTCGTGCTTTCTGTTTTACCGGCCTTAATTTTGGATCAAGGATGATGTTGTGCTGAACAATACGGGGGTCTAATCCGGGCATGTCTGTATAGGACCACACAAATGCTTTGATATTGTCCCTAAGTACATTTTCGATATCTTTAGCTAGACGTGGTTCTAGTAACGCACTTAACTTTAGAACTTTAATTTCCCCATCGGGCATGGTGATGGGAGTTTCGGTTAGAGGATCCTCAGTAATGTTTTTGGCTTCAATGTCGAGGGACTTTGTCATTCCCTCATATTCGTCAACCCTCTACTGTGTTGAAGCTATTGTCACGTCGTTTGCTGATGAGCTCGCATAAACGAGATTCACATCGATATTCCTTTCGACCGCACCGTATGGTCCATCAATGACCAACGGCTTGGTTAAGCGCTTGCAATCCATTAGGCAAGTTCCTGTCAATAAATGGAGAGCCTGGTAAGATAGCGGAGGTTGTTTTAGGTCTTTTGGCAATCTTTAGTGTGTATGCATGAAAATGAGTTAACGTGATAGTGGAACGGCAGTTTAATGCCTTACCGGGCAACGAGCGGCAGTTTAATGCCTTACCGGGCAATGAACGGTAGTTTAATGCCGAAATTTGTTGTTTATATTGTTTGTGTGTAAATTTTATATCTTTTTTTTTGTTAAAAATTCGAAGCGAATTCGAAAAAGCACGAAAAATGAGGCAAAAAGCAAGAAAAATGGCAAAGCGGCGGTGGCGGTGGCGGCGTCAGCGTCAACGTCAGCGTCAATGCGCTATAAAAGGGAAGCAGGGGCATCATTTTGTCATTTGACTTTTGCAGTGTGAGCGTAAATTGCGAGCGTAACCCCAGTGTAGACGCCGAGCGAAACCCCAGTGTAGACGTTGAGCGAAACCCCAGCGTAGACGCCGAGAGAAAACCCCAGCGTAGACGCCGACATGGGCAGAGGCAAAGAAATAGTAGTCCGAGGACAGAAAGAACCTGAACTGACATTCGCGGAGGAGAGTGAGGCGATGCTGCAGTGCCTACCCCGCCCGAGCATCCGCGCATGGCCCGGATCTTCTGGCAGGTAGGCCTTTGACCCTGTTTTCATTGATTCCTAGCGTAGACAGTTATCGTAGGGTTTCGGTGTCTAGCGTAGACGGTCTACGCTCGGTGTATACGCTGAGGGTTTCTACAGCGTATACGCCGAGCGTAAGTTGGACATTTTACATTTTTGGTGTTTTTGCAGCGTAACTGTTTTCGCACGCCCGGCGTATACGCCGAGCGTAACTGTTTTCCCACGCCCGGCGTATACGTCGAGCGTAACTGTTTTCGCACGCCCGGCGTATACGCCGAGCGTAACTGTTTTCGCAGGCCCGACGTATACGCCGAGTGTAACTGTTAGAAAATTTTCTGCGGGTGTCTAATTTCCAAAATGAAGTTTTCAGTATCAATTTTTGGTGCTATTTTAATGGTTTGCAAAGACATTGAGCCTCCCCTTCTAGTGATTGAGTTAGTTGGGGTCTTGACATGGTTTAGTCCTCTAGAGGGTGGTGATCCGACCCCGAATTTGACTGTTGCGCACAATGGGGTCTGGTTCCGGGACGGGGCTTGCGGATTTTTGGCCTTCTTGCTGGACCATTTCAATGGCGTGGTTTGGTCTCATCTAGGCGAAGATGTGGCACGGAGCATTATTGAGGCCATGTTACCCGGCGCAGCGGAAGGCGTCAGGATGTTTATGGAGGACATTGATGAAGGGCCACTTGTCGTTGAGGGTGTTCCCCCCAGTGGTCCAAAATCGGCCCGTCCGTTGACACGTGTGTGGGACCAGCTGCCGCGGGGACCCAACTACATCAACAACACATTGTTCTTAGCTGGCCGCGCGCACACTTTGTTTCAGAATCCCCCCGGCACAGTATACCGAGTGGAAAGGTAATTTCGGATTAGCTTTGGTTATTCCTCTCTTTTTCTCATTCAAATACTTACTTTTGTTTCGACACACATCTTCGCCCTCCCGCAGGCCAAAAGTAACGCCAGATGGGGCCTACGCAGGCGACGATGGGATTGGATTGGCATGTACGGCCGTGGAAGTGTTCATGGTGGGTCCCACCCTTCGCGGGACCGTTTTGGCCCACACCAGGGACGCCATGAAGAACTTCCCCAAGAGATTTTCAAAGGCTTTCACACAATGCACTGCGCGTGGCTGGTTGCATGTCGACTGGGCCCCTAATGGGCCAATTTTCCCATCTGCTTCCGATCTGGCTGAAACCTCAAAGTCCAACACTGAAAGTAAGTGGCAATGTTTCCTAGACATCGTGTTTGGTTTGGTCAACTACCAAGTGTCAAGCTAATATGAAGGTTTTGGGTTTGCCTTTGCAGCTGGCACCACCTCCGGCGGGGATTCCGTTGTGACCGGGAGGACTGAAACTACTCTTTCGATGAAATTTGGTGAAACCAGTGCTGCCCAGAAGTGGTTACGGAAAAAGGCTTCACCATCTATTGTTGCCTGTTTGGAACATGCTGGCCTCATGGCACTCTTTGCGACCCCTAGCCCAAATGTGTCTATATTAGAGATGATCGGGATTGTGGATTCATTTGACAGATCCATCTCCTGCTATAGTGCCCGTATTAGGGACGTTAAAGTAATTTTTGAACTATCAGCTCAATTTTTTGCGGATTTGTTTGGCGTACCTACAAGTGGCGTAAAATTCGTTACAGATAGGACGCATAAGGAAATTGACATGATCCGCGATTTAGAGGATTGGCTAGGGGTGATGAAGGGTGCCAAAGGATTCCCAATGCAGGGGAGAACGAAGGTTGAGGAAGTCAACGAACTTTATCCCCTATTTAGAGTGCGTTTGTTTCCGAAGATCCTATCGCAAGTCAAGAGTCTCGGGGTCGAAGCAGTGCGAGTCATGCGCACCGTTCTAGAGGCTGGCGTGCGCTACAACTGGGCCGAGTTTTTATTATCATGAATGACCAAAGAGATAGAGCGGTTGCATTCGAACATAGAGGCGCAATCCCATTTTACCTTTGCTTTTTTTGCCGGCTATATCTGTCACTTGGCCAAATTTTTGGTGGTTCGTGGGGAAAACAAATTTGTTTTGCATGATAGGAACCAGTTATCTCGCCCCTGGGTGAATCACTTATTTGACACCGCCAAGTCCCAAGACGCCCCCGAGGGGATTGATGAATCCCTTACGATCACCATGGGTGGATCGTTTGGCCCCTCGCTTCACACACGCGACAGTATAGGGTTAGAACCTGATGAAGTACCCTATACTGCAAAGAAGGCGGAGCGGGTGGTCAAGGAAACAATAGGCAAAGCGAAATCCAAGTTGGGGAAGCGTGACAGCACGGCTGAGGGGACTAGTAAGATTGAGCAGCCCAGAGTAAAGCGGATTCGATTTAAAATTCCTGGTAAACTTCTTATTTTTATTTTACTTGTCTTACCAATAGTTTTAACGGTTACTGGTTGCATGCAACTAACTTTATTTATTTTGTATTGAGCAATCAAGAGACACGATTTGCGGACCATACCAGAGGATGAGGAGTTAACTGACCCGGCAGGAGGAACTGAATTGCTGGGGGAAGGAATTGGAGGAACTGGAGGTACCGAACCCCTAAATGATCAAGAGGAAACTAAAAAAATGTTCAACAGATTTCTTACAGGAGACCTTGAGCTTGGGGATCCTCCGATGCAGGAAGAGATCAGAGGGAACGGTATGTCTCTTTACTTAGTTGCGTAGCCTAGTATATTCCTGGATTACCTTATTGAAATTTTTTTTCTGTTTTGTTTGACTCAGAGGAGAGCGAGACCATCCCAGAGAAGGATTCAGAGATCCCCCCCCGAAGTACCTCCAAAGGTTAGCGCCCCATGCACTGATGGACCTTTTACTTGGATGGAAATGCCAGGTAAAAGGGATTTCGTAGCTGGGGTGGCCGAAGAGGTTGTCGAGCGGATCGAAGGGATCAATCCTGACATAGGTATGGATGCATCCAATGGTATTTACTATGTTAGAGTTTGATGTTCAATTCTGTTTGTTCTAACGTCTGTCTTTTCCCTATGGACAGGTGCCCAACTGAGGTGGGATCCATCCGAACCTATCAATATGGAGAGTTTGCCTACACTTTCCCCTGAGGTTGAACAAGTGCCCAGACCTGTTTATGAAGAGGTAGCAGAGGGCTT
This sequence comes from Gnetum montanum, assembly GCA_015680685.1. Classification (NCBI taxonomy): domain Eukaryota; kingdom Viridiplantae; phylum Streptophyta; class Gnetopsida; order Gnetales; family Gnetaceae; genus Gnetum; species Gnetum montanum. The sequence goes on along the minus strand of MNCI01009985.1, from coordinate 65,844 downwards.
TGTTCACAATGCCAAAGCGGTATGGACGTGTAGGCGCTCCATTGAACAATTGTGGCTCCAAATTCAGGCGAAAGAGAAGGAGAATTCTGCATTGTCAACGGAACGTGATGATCTGAAGGCCCGATATGAGTTCGCCGCAGCTAAATTAAACAATGATCGCTCTTGGCGGACCTCCGAGGTCACCTATACAAGGTATTGGAACCTACTCAATCGCCATGCAGGGCTAATATGGAGACTAGGGGAGCGCAGGGCCCAAATTAATTTGTTGAACACCAAATGCCAAGATTGGAAGGCTTTCGCCTTCAAAGTATACAAATGGGGGCAAGATGAGAAGAACCACAAGCACCAATACAAGAAGTCGCTAAAAGAAGTGTCTATTGAGAAGCGACAGTTAGAAATGTTTGTGGAGGGTCTTGGTCTGTGCTCCGCCTTTGACACATTCACCCAAAACACCATTGTAGAGATGGAATCTCCTAAGTGGCGGATAACGACAGCCTTCGGGGAAGTGTCGGTGGGAGAATTCCCTTTGAAACGTCCTACCTGGTCGGATGTTGACAAGGGAAAGGCTCTAGCAGATATTGACTTGGGTCTCGACGGGACGGACTAGGCAAGTGTTCCTGAAGAGGAGATCTTGCGGCGACTTGAATTTGGCTTGGGGGACCTCCTATGGTAAGCGTTTTTTCTTTTTGGATTTAATCGATTTGACTAATGTTTGGAATTTTGACATTCGCTCATTTTTTGTATTGATTATCCCGTCTTTGGTCTTTTCAGGATGAAGGTGGGGATGAAACTGGAGAAGCTGGCCCTAGTGGAGCAGGGGCCTCCGATGCTGGTGGGCCCAAGGAGGACGATCCTCATGCCCCAGACGCTTAACACTTTAGCATTTTTTTGTTTTTCGATTCAAACTTATACTGAAACTGTAACTTGGAAATTATGAACAAGGATGGTTGAT
>MNCI01009985.1:37542-64737 GCA_015680685.1 Gnetum montanum | reverse complement strand
CTCGGCTAACCGATCATTGCTGATCGTGGCTAGTTTTATGTCATTGCAGACGTGATAGTTTAGTGTCATTTCGGACTTTTTATAGTTTAACGTCATTTTGGACTAAGAGTGATAGAATCACTTCAGTAATTTTTTGATCTTTTTCATTTTAATATTAGACGATTTTTCAACCGGTATGATCCGGTATTCAGCGTCACCTTCGCTGATTACATTAAACGGCAATTCGGCCCAAGGGACCTCTGGTGGAATGTCTTTTGTGTTAGCATTTTCGGATATTTCAGTGTCCCTAGGGAGCTCTATATCCGTTTCTACTCGAGGAGGTACAGACGTTTCTGTTTGAGGAGGTTTTTGTTCTACGTCGGAAGATTTACTGCTTACCGTTGATCGTGGATTTTCGTTATTCTGGCTAGGTTTTTCAAGTTCGACTTTCGAGCCTTGATCCATTTCTATATGCGATGAGATAATAGGAGTAACGGCTTCGCCATGTATGACGATTTCTCCACCTTCATAAGGCAGATGGATTTCCTGATGGATAGGGGAAGAGATAGCTCTCAGTTGGGCTAGCCAGGGTCTTCCCAATATCAGGTTGAACCCTGGCATTTCGTCCACTACTAGGAATTCAGCAGATGTCAGGAATTGATCTCCCGCTATAAAGTCTAAGGTTATTGAGCCTTTCACCATTATGCGTGACCCACTAAATGACTTTAAATAGGTAGTTGCGGCTGGTTTAAGTAGTTCAGTAAGCCCTAGCTGCTCGATAATGTGGTACAGCACGACGTTTGTCGCAGCCCCATCGTCTACATGGACCCTATGTATTTTAAATTGGTTTATACAGATAGTTATGAACATGGGAGCTGTTGTAACCTCCTTCGTTTTTTTATCGACCTTGATGTTGTCGTCATGGAAGTTTAGAGGCTTGGGGGTAATCCCATGGGGTGAGAACATCACCGCATGGATGGAGGGTTCGTTTGGGGGTAAATCCTCGCTCACCGGGATTGATGTTAACATGTGCACTAGAGCTTTCCGATGCATTTGAGATGTTAATACTAAGTCATACAAGCTCAGCGAAGTGTTTTTTTGTTTTAATGCTTGCGTGACTTGTGTCAAGGCGGCTGCGAAGTTTTCACTGTTGGGGGTGTTTGTATCGGTGCTGATTGGATCCATTGGACCCAACAGTTTTATCTCCCGTCTTGTTGGTTTGTTAGTTTTCGGAGCTGTCGTTTCAGATGATTGATGTTTTTTAGATGACTCACCTTGATTGCCTGTGCTTGGTTGATCGGTAGATGATGACATGGGCACGGAGTTGAGGGGAGTGGGCTTAGGTGGCCCCAGAGCTAACCTTTGGCACCCATTCTCCATACGTTCATGCGCAAGTCTATCTCCGGGACGTTCTCGCGTGTGGCGTGGAGGTGCCGTTGGTTTTGGCATTTCGATTTGCGCTGGGAATTTTACCACATATGGGGTTGGACGGGGTGACTCTTGTACTGCTAGATGTGCTTGGTTAGAGGGCTGGACAGGCACCCTAACAATGTAGGGCTTAGGTTGACGTTGTGTTTGTGACACAGAGGCTTGGTAGTCCTGGGGACCTTTGGGTATTCTAATGACAAATGGGGTTGGTTTGGGCGAAGGTTGGACCTCCGCTGTTGCGGTTGCTGAGGGTACTCGGACCACAAAAGGAGTAGGCTGGTTATGCGGAGTTTGTGCGTTTAGGGGAGTGACAGGAGGGACACGCACCACATATGGCTTGTTGCGTGTCGTGATGTTAGGTGTTGCCACTACCGGGGGTATCTAAACGACATACAGTTGTTGTAAAGGATGGGACAGCCGGGGTGCGGGTGTAGATGTAGGGATAGGTGTGCAAACTACAAAAGGTTTGTTGGATGTTGGCTGCGTATATTCAGGAGATATGGTGTTAATGTAAGATGGTTCAAAATCATCGTCAAGGCAGACTGTACTGATGGTGTATGGCGTCTCTTTAGCGTTTAAAGGGTCTTTATAGACCCCCATAGCTTGATTTTGTGGTTGAATCGGGTTTGCTTCGTCGAAGGTGATTTGGCCTTCGTCGATCATTCGCTGTAGGTCCTGCTTCAAGGTGAAATAGTAATCTGTTCCATGCCCGTTTCGTTGATGGTAATCACAAAAGCGATCCATCCTGAACCCTTTAGGTACAGGGGGCTCATCCGGCATTGCTAGGCTTGGGTTCTGAACGAGTTGACAGAACCAGTCATGTCTCTGGATGGCCGCGGGAGATAATTGTTTATGCTGCATTAAACCAGCCTTCAGGAGCTGGTCAAAAAGCAGGGATGGCTTCATGGGCAGGGGTGTATATTGAGAGGGTTCTTTCCTCTCAAAATTGCGTGTGCGGTTTGCTGGATTATGCTGTGACGATGATTCTTGCGCAGTCGTTGGAGTTGGTTTGTTGTAATTAGCAGGGGTTTGTGGCGGCCTAGTTTGTTGTTGTGCTCCTGCTATCGACGCTATAGTCATTTTAGCCTTTTCTTTATCTTTCTTAGCATGTTGATTTTTAAAGGCTATGTAGTCCGGGTCATTGCTGTTTTGGGCTGCTTCTTCTATGTTTTTAATTTGCTCGAAAGCTTGGTTGAGATTGCGGGCGTTTAGATAGTACAGCTTGGATTTAAAGAAATCGTTGACGGCTCCTTTCAAAATAGTGAGCAGGTATGTCTGGGAGATTTCCTTGTGCAGCTCATTGAGGGCTGCGCTCCATCTCTGAATAAATTTCTGGACCGGTTCAAGCGGTGTCTGCTTGACCTGCATGAGGCTATCTAGTGTGGCCTCAGGTTTCAGGTTATATTTGAACCTAGTCACGAACTGGTGCAGTAGGTTCTCCAAGGAGGAAACAGAGTTTCTTGGGAGCGCCCTATACCAATCGAGTGCTCTCCCCGAGAGGGACATGGGAAAAACACGCAGAATCGCATGGGGCCACGCTTGTAGCAGTGCGCACTCTAACCTGAACGTTATTAAATGTGTGTTAGGATCTGTCTCCCCATTATACTTGGTTAGCGTTGGTAGGGAGACGTCCTTGGGTAGAGTTAAAGGCGGGATGGAAGAGCTGATGGGGTCATCATTATAGAAGTCTACTACCTTCAATTCCCCATCAGCGGTTGTCTTGAGGCATTTTACCTCGTCAGTTAATTCCTGCATCATTCTTTTGGCATCTGCCCAATCCTGAGTGCTTGGGAGCATGGCGGTTTGGGCTTGTGGCACACTGTATGGGTTAGACTGTTGAACGGTGGACTGGAAGGCTGAAAGTTGCATTGTTGGTGGTTGCGTTTGTGGGAAGTGTACAGTAGATGGCACCAGGGACAATACATTATAGAGAGGAGGTTGTTGCTGCTGTGGTTGTGGTTGTGCCTGGGGCACATGAGCTGGGGGCAACGTGTGGGGTGGTACATAGTGGTGGGAAATCTGGTGCGACATCGTGCCAATCATCAGCCATTGTCCGGCCATGTTGTACGAGGAGGCTCCTTGTTGGGTTACGGCAGTGAAAGGGGGTATATGTGTTTGGACATGCGGGATGTAATGGGCAGATGTGGACATGGGTATAACATGTGGCATTCTCACCGCTTGGGATTGGAATGTCACTTCCACGTTACTGTGAGGGGGGGATGCTTGTGAAGATGAACCCGCAGCTGTGAAAGGGAAGGCGTTGGGCAAAGGGTTGCCCTGGGGAGGGACCTGGGCTGACGCGGATGTTTCTTGTAACGGTGCTTGATTGTGGGCAGAGTTAGGGGGTTGGAGGGGTATGACCTCCCCTGCATCTGGGTTAAAGATGGGGTTCATGTGGTTATGTGGACTAAGGGTATGGTAGGAGTCTTCGTGTTCAGATTGGGCAGCGAATTCGTCCTCTTCGTCCCGTTGTGGATCTGCCGTAATTTGGTCTAGCGATTGGCTCCTGTGCAGAAGGAGATGTGTAAAGGGTTCCAAGAATTGTTCTGGAATGGGGATTACATCGTATGGGGAAAGGATGAATTCATATCCCCCTCTGTAAAAGATTTCAAATTTCCTTTTTATCTCTNGACAGCATAGACGCTGAGAGTCGGTTTAAACTGGGCAGCGAAAACGCTAACGAGCATAGACGCTGAGGAGCGTGGAGTCGAACTATTTAAGCGAAGGCCCTCCTTCTAGCGCCAAAAACTGTACCGCCTGAAATCGTCGGTCCCCGGCTACTATAGGTAAGGCATTGGTCATGGGTTGTTATGGGTTAGCTTGCTGAAGGTGGAGCGATCCTAATAACAAATGGTTCTTTATGAGGATTGGTAATGTGTGGTTTGGGTTACAAAGTTGATGCCACTGAAGGTTGGGCATGTATAACTAAGGACTGATTAGGGCCTGGAGTTGGTGGTGTACTGCCTGAAATCGTTGGTCCCTGACTAGAACGGGAAACAGAGACCGCGGGATCGCAGGACGAGCACAGCTGACCCCACCTTCGCCTAAGGGCGTGCTGGAATGCACGAAGCTAGGGTACCTTGGGTGGTCTGCACACGGATCAGACAAGGATTTCCCCGAGCGCCACCGAAGCATTATACGCTGGGTTATGTGCAAACGGAGCGTAAACAGTGAAACAAGCGTAGACAGAGCGCAGGCATAAAGGACGTGAACAGAGTCTAGCGTAAATAGCGTAAACAAATATAGGCACAATGTAAGCGTAAAAGGGCGTAAACAGCGTAAGTGTAAAGAGCGTAAGCAAGTGTGAACAGTGTGAATAGTGTGGGCGTATACGAACGCAAACGGAGGACGGAGCGTGAACGTAAATAGGCGTAAAGGAAGCGTGGGCCAAATTAACGTAGAACTGTAAAAGAACTTCCAACAATCGTAAACAGTGGATTACAGAGTTAAAATGTTGTGCACCGGTCTAACGCAGTTGTGTAGGGACACAAGGCGGACGTAAAGCCCTGGTGGACGCAGGGATGTAGCTGGCTGACACGGTAGGTGGAGTGCGGATTGTGCTCGGCGTACAGGACTTCCAGCGTAAGCGTAAGCGTAAGGGGGTTTCTGCAGCGTAATTGCTCTGGGTCTGCTCTGGTAAATTTTTGCCGACCTCGTAAATGCAGAAAACTGGGCTATTTATAGGGGTAGGGTTACCGGGAAAATCAGACTAGGAGACACGTGGCGTATAGACCGGGCGTTACAATTTAGAAACATGGTATACGCTGGGCGTATACGCTACAACAGGCCGGCATATACGCTGGGCGTATACGCTGGGCGTGGACTTGGATGGATGCTGGCGTATACGCTGGGGCGTATACGCTGATGGATGTTGGATGTCAACTTCAATTCTTGCTCCTGTTGCACCTGCTGAGCGTGCGTGTGAGGCGTGTATGCTGAGTGTCGGGCGTAGATGCTGGGCGTATTCGCTGGGTGTAGATGCTGGGCGTAGACGCTAGCACAACACTTGGTTTAAAACTGGGCGTATACGCTGGGCATATACTCCGGCACAATACTTAGTAAAAACCAGGTGTTTCGATTCTCAAAATTGCCCTGTGTGACTTCAAATGTAGCCAAAGTCGTCTGTGGGTCCCGGGGATCTGCTTCTTGTCAGACAAATGCTGAACTCAAAGATTTTTGTGGTGTTTCAGGTGGTACCCTAATGACAAAGGAAACTTTAGGCTTTATGTTCTGAGGTTAGGGTGATACCTTAATAATAAATGGTTTGCTAGGAGGGTTAGATGATTTGATTTTTGTGAATGAGACTCTAATATAGGAGTTATTAGTGTTTGGAGAGTTGGCCTCATTCAAAATTAGTTCCTCATGATCAATCATCTTCTGAATGTCATCTTTCAATGCTAGGTAAAAATTGATGTCATGATTAACCATTTGATAATAATGACAAAACCTATATAGTATGAAGTACTTTGGTAGCTTTAGATCATCTTTAACTACTATTATTGGATCTCTAGCTATCTCAAAAAGATGATCTTGCCTCTTACAATCCTCCTTAGATAGTTGCTTATGTTGAATTTGGTTGTTTCTAAGCAATTGTTTTAGAAGTTTAGAGGGATTCATGGGAAAATTTGTGTACTTAGATCTATCTTTGAATTTTGAAGTTAGGTCTTGGTTGGTATGATGTGGATGGTTGTGATGAGTTAGGAGATGTGCTGCATGATGGTGATCTCCACCTTTCTACTTGTTTTGTATCCTTGGATATTTCAACCAAAGTTATTTGCTCTTGCTTAGTTCTATCAATATCCCTCCTTGTATATTGATTTTTATAAGCCACGTAGGCTAGATTGTTACTATATTTAGTAGCTTCTTCTATGTTCTTTGTGAAAAGGATTGGAATAATGACTGAGATTCTAAGTAATATAGTCTTAACTTGATAAAGTTATTGACTACTGCCTTGAAGATTATTAATAGGTGGATTTTAGAGATGAGCTCGATGATCTCATTGAGCATTGCATTCCATATCTAAATCAATATTTGTACTAGTTTAGGTGGCCTATGCTTTACCTTGATAAGTTGGTTCAATGTTGTACCAGGCTTTAAGTTGTATCTGAAGCAATTGATAAATTGATTTATGAAGTCTTAAAGGGAGGAAATGTAACCCCTAGGTACATTGTAATACTATTCTAAATTATTTTCTTTTAAAGACATAGGAAAAACCACAGTATCATATGTGACCATGCTTGCAATGAGAGGCACTCAGATAAGAAGATGATAATGTTTACATTTGGATCTCCTTCACCATTGTATTTGGTGAAGTTTGGGATGGACATGACTATAGGTAAGGTTACTTGAGGAATGGTAGGGTTGATAGGATCATCTTTATAGAAGTCCATGACCTTTACCATTTGATTTATTGAGGCTTTAAGTATTTTTAGCTCTTTGGTAAGGTCTTGGATCATCTAGAAGGCTTGATCCAGGCCTTGGAGTACTTGCATAGGTTTCGCGGTTCATACAGATGGTTGTGAAGGAAGCTAAGAGGCTTAGGGCCATGTGATGAGCATTAGTATTGAGGGAAGGGGTTGGGTGATTACTATAGTAGGAGTGTTAAATAAAAAAAATGAGGTTTACATTTGAACTTTGGGAATGAAAGGGAAAAAAGAGGTATGAGAGGCTTGCATAGCTTGAGGTCCCATAGAGGAGGATACCATTGGCATCAAGAAAGGATGGTGTGTGGTAGATACTATTGGTGATGGTCTTACGAAGCAAGGTTATGTAGTGAAGGAAATTGATGAAAATAGGAAGGTAGGCTAAGAAATAGGTTGAGCTTGGTGGAAAGTAATGATAGGCATTGACCTAAATATGGTGGGATGGATAGAAGAAGAAGAAGATTGAGGAACTTGTTTCACATATGAGATGGGAGATATAGGGATAGGAATAGTTGTCTGAGAAGTCAATTGTTAGAAGAGGCTTCCAACAAAGGTATTTGGCTCTTTCTCCACTTCAAATTCATCTTTCTCTTATTGATGTTCATTTGAATTGATTTCCTCACTCCACTCATCAACATATATAATTTGTTGTAACATATGAGCATAAAAATTAGTTAAAGGAATCTTATCATAGGGTGATGGAATGTATTCTTTTTGGTTGTGGTGTGTGATTTTCAACTAACACTTAGTGTCACACTTAGAACATGGTATGAGGAGACTGACATGCATTTTGGCATAGAGGAAGTTATAAAATTCCTTATTGATAATAGTAATGTCTAGGTTCTTTCTCCTTTGCCTAAGTGATTAACTTGACTCAATGACTACTGGGTCTGTTGGGTGACCAATGTGAACTTCATCCTAGTTGGGGTCATGTAAGTGAGGTTAAGTGCTAATATGGTGGACTGGCAAAAAGGCATTAACAAAGTGTTAAACTATAAGTTGTAGCTTTAGCATACTTAGGTTGTAGTTGCAATGAAAGCTTAAAAGTTTCTAGGTTTTGTTGACACTGGAAAATTAAGAAGAGGTTATAGCATATGCATTACAATCGCATTTGTAAAATTAAAAAAAATTATTTTTATTTCTTTTAAAACAAATTTCTCTAGTGTATGATGGCAGGGATGCTACACACTACAACAAACAATTAAAAAATAACTTGTTTTTCAAAGTTGCAGATTGCAGGGAGAAAGAGCTATAGTGCTTACTACACTATAACCAATGATAGAAAAGACTATGCTTTGGCCAAAAGCTAATCATGTTGCAACAACTAAAACCAACAATTATTTTTTTGATTAAACTATTAAAAATAGATTTAAATAGGAAAGCACTATAATAGGTTTAAACAACAAAGTTAGGTGGAGGTCCTCTTTCTAGCATCATAAACTATAGCGATGTAAAAATTTAGTGCTAGAGGGCTGAAGATCCCTGACAAAATAGTTTAACCCATAGATCCATGAGCATTGAGAAGGATTTGCAAGCATCTCAAATGGTCTTGTTGATCAAATGAGGACTTATAGGGTATGTTACCAAGTAATAAAAAAATATGAATAAATCATCTTAATTTTATAAAATAGTGCAAAAGACTAGAATAGGGAAATGACAAAACAAAGATGGAATTGCAGCTTTGATATTAATGCTGTGAAATAAAATGTTCTAAGAAAATATTTAAGAGATACAAATTATGGGTTTTAGAAAATCCAAAAGATGCAATAGCATTGTTAAGCTTTGATACAATCATAAGGTGTATTCTGCAACATATCTGCATGGATCTACTCAACTTCACTTGTTTGTCCCAATGGTCTATGCTGTGGAAGAATGATGATAGTTGTTGTGGACTCTTGGGAATCTACACTACTTGAAGGTCTTAGGTTTGATGTAGATGAAAAATATCAAAAGTCCTTGCAATGAAATTAATTCTTATTTAAATAGGCCACTAATGTCTTAATTTATTGCTGATGTTTTCTATCATAATTGCTGCAAATGTTTGGCAAATGTTTTCATACTTGGGATGCCTTCATGTAGTGTACAAAAAATTTTAGCTAATTTTCATTTTCTAATGCTACCTATGTAAAAACTCAACTTTTATGTGTTATCTTTGTATGCTTTCTAGAGTCAATGTACTACAATGTTGAGTGTACCAGGATAAGATACTAAATTTTGTAGCTTTTGAAGCATCCTTAGCTTCCATAAGCTAGCATACATGAAATTTGTAGCTTCCATAAGCTAGGATGCATGAGGTCTAAGATTCTACTAACATGAGGCCATAATGATAGATTTTTTGGAAAAATAAGGCAATTGTATTTTTCTTTATTTTTTTTACCAAACTACAAAGAAGTTTGGCCATGGGTTATAATATGAATTTCTTTGGGATGTTTCAAAGGAGAATCCATCTTAATTTTTATTGTTTTTATGAAATAAATCTAACTACAATTCATTGTAATAAAGAATTAAAACAACAAATTCAAATTCATGCTATAGGAACTCGCTACCTACTACTAAGAATGAAAAAGAAAACTAATAGAGTCTACCTACTATGTGATTAAAATATGTTATAAATATGATTGGTAGATGTGTATTTATAGCCTTGACATGACCTAAAGATGTTGTATTTGGGATAAAATATTTGTGATGCTACATCTCATAATATTTTTCATGAGTAACCAACTAATAGGTTGGATGTTGGTCCTTGGTCCCAAAATCTTAAGGTACATCACATGCTGAGTACTAATGAAAAGTAACTTTTCAAAATAAAATGGAAATAAAAATCTCATGAAATATTTAAATACACCTATTTAGATCTTTATCTAATAACAAATCTTGGAAAATGACAACCCTAGATGAAAATAAAATATTAAAATATTATAACAGAATCATTTCTAATCAATAAATTAAAATTTAGTTAAGCTTCTTAAAGCCAAGATGATGTCCTTAAAAGTTGAAGTCATTTGATAGTTTATACCTTACAATTATAATCTTTTTTAATTCCTTTTTAAATGAATACTCCAAAAAGTGATGTTAGCAACCTAAGATAAAGAATGACTTTGTGAAGAAGTTCTACGACTTATGAAATAGAATATTGAAGAGTTCATTTTTTATGTTGATCCTAAGTAGGTTTCCAAAGTGGTGAAAGTATTTCAAAACTTTGGTAAAATGTAGTAGAATAAAATTATTTTTATTTGAATCATCATCATTATCATTTTAACCTTGTCTTAAAAATGGGATTCAATAAAATTAATGGATTAAAAATAAATCCATGACTTTCTATTTTATTAAGAATATTATTAACATTTTATTTAAATACTTTTAAAAAATGTAGAATAAAGTCAACATTGCTATTCGAATAGTATTAAGGAGGCCTTAACTCAAAGACATTATTTATCTGCTCCTATTTCTCAAATTTGCAATGCATAATTAGCAAAGCATGAATGAAATCTCATAATTTGAAACAACAAGATGATTTAAAATTCATCATGAAAAATGAATATGTTGACTATGTAATATAAATAACATTGAAGATTAATGTCATATTTTTTTGTAATGTCCTACATTTGAGATTGGATTTTATGATGTAAAAAAATTCAATTATAGTAATAAGTGTTCAAAGTTAGATATCAATAAGCTATTAGTAAAGTGGTAGTAGTAACTCTCAAATAAAAATCCAAATTACAATTCATTTTCAATAAGCAACATTGAGCTATGAAGTTTTTTATAAAAGTATAAGATATTAAAATATAATAAAAACTAAAAAATAATAGAAATAATTATATATAATTAGAAAACCTAAGAAAGAAATAGGGAAAATTTAAATAATAAATATTATCTACAATTGAGTCATTTAAAAAAAAAACAAATCTAACTCATTATTAGGGGAAGTAGGATAGATAGTTTATTGGAGTGAAAGTAAAGTTTTGTCGAATATCAACTCAAACTAATATTTTGTTAGGTAAGAGGTTGCCCAGTTGAATAATACTTAAGATATTGTTATATTTATCATGAATATTGGTGAGATGCCTATCATACCTATAGGACATTATGGATCACATAGCTATTTAATGCTAGGATTTCAAGGATTCATTATTGTAAATTAACTTAAGTATGTAGAAAATGAAGAAACCTTATCACTCATCCTAAATTGGAACTTTCCTAGTAAAGATCAAAAGAAGACTTACAAAAACATTCTTTGTTAAAGGTAGATGAATTAACCTTCTTCTAAAAATCATTATTCTTCATTCCATTATACATAACATCATCTACTTATGGGAGCTTAAATCAAGTTTACTTTAGTTCTAAGAGCTTAAGAATGCATCTTGGAGTGTAGGGTAAGTGGTTAGGACACTTATCTCTTAGTTGGGAGGTTGTGGGTTTGAGCCTTGCCTATCCCTCTAGATGTGGCAATAGTGGAGTAGCCTTGTTGTAGGACTATTTTTGTCTATGGGTCACATATACCTTAGTGTATTGGTAGGGGTTGTGCTACTAGAACTAAGTTGTCATGCCTAAAATAAAGAGGCTTAATAATAATAATAGGTAACATCCATGATCTAGGTTCTAGCTACTAGATTGACCTTGTTTGATCCTATTTTGGCTTGGATTTGGATTATCCATGTTGAACCCCCATCCATCCACACTAGCCAAAGTGGAAACAAAGGGGTGAAGTTTCAAAACCTTTTTTTAACCCTTATCAACCTCAAAAGTGTTTAATTTTGACATATATAGCCTTGCATTGCATTGGGAAGGCCTCGAAACCCTAATTCCAATCCTCTAGATGCTCTAAAATTTATTTTCCTTAGTTTCCATGTTGAGACCACCCTAACCAACATGGATCCCACGTGGAAGATGTTTTTAGGCTCCAAAAGGAGGTTCTAGGGATTAAAACTAATGTCAAAACTAGTCCATTTCCTTCCCCATCAATTGCACTAATATGCAAGCCATTGGGAGTCAAGGAAAGATCCAAACAAGCCAAGGAAACTACCTAGATGTTTCTTTGATGCTAGGGAGGACCCCTTCCATGTTGGCTAGCATAGAAATAGGGGGGTCTAGCATGGAAGCCTTAAAACCTTTGATTTTTAGGTCTAAACAACCTAGAAAAAGCCCTGATTAATGTCTAAATGTACCTAACAAGCTTGTAACTCAAACCATGGCCTAATAAGGCATAAAATTGGCAAGATCTAATCCTTTTTAACGTTCTTTAACCAAAACTCATCATGTGTATCCTACTTTACCTTATTTCAACCTTGTTTTATCATATCATGACCTATTGTGCACTATTAACCTTGTTTAGCCTCACTACTACTTCCTATCTCAATATGTTAGTCCTTTGCTCTCTACACTATAGCCTTATATAGCCTTGTTTAGCCTTTTTTTGGTATTTCATAGTGGGGTTTTCCCTTCCCTAACCACCATTTGATACAATGTGACCATGGCCAACTATGGCCTTAAACTAGCATCATGTCCCATTGATGCCTAAAACTAGAAAAATATAAGCCTTGTTGATCATTTATAGGCTTATTTCTCATACCTCTCTTTTCTTGACCTTTATTTGGCCCTTATTGCATTTTATTTACTTGTTTTTACTCTATTTATAGCCTTGAATGATCTTATTTACATTAGAATTACATGTATTTACATAATTTTATAGTGTTTTAGCATAATTTATTTACTTTTACCTAGGTATCACTTAATAAGATTTTGGTTGACATGTAGGATTAAAGTATGAGTACTTGGGAGTAGATGAGTCTTCTTTTGTGCCTACATGGGCCCCATGGTGAGGTAGAATGGTGTATCGACCTTGATTGCCTAAATCGTAAGCCTGAGAGTCTTATCGACCACACAACCTCAAGAGAGAAACCTCTAGAATGATCTAAAAACCTAGTCAAAACCCTTGACTTAGAGGTAGGTGACATAACCGAAGATGCTCCAATTGAGGTTCTTGTCACAACACACAATGGCGATGAGAAAACCCCTAAAATAATTTCCTCATTGGAATCTCAACAAGCTCAAGACATCACCAAGGTCCTACAAGATAACATTAAGACCTCTACATGATTATATGAAGATATGCTAGGCCTAGACCTATGCTTAGTACAACACAACATCATACTAGACCCTAGCATTAGATGAGTTACATAATAAGTATGCAAAATTAAACCTAATTTGGCCTTGGTAGTTTGTGATGAGATCTCAAAACTCTACCAATCAGATTTCATCTGAGCTACTAACTACATAGAATGGATGTCTAACATAGTGGTAGTTCCTACAAAAAATGGGAGTATCTGTATTTGCATTAATTTTGGAGACCTAAATAAAGTGAGTATCAAGGATGAATTTCCTTTGTCTAGTATTCATTAACTTATCAATACCATGGTCGAAGATGCCTTATTGTCCTATATGGATGGATTCTTAGGATACAACCAAATTAGGATTAACTTAGAGCATCAACTTAGCATTACCTTCATGACCACTTTCAGGTATCTTTTACTATACTATGATTCCCTTTGGCCTTAAGAACATGAAAGCAACCTATTAACAAGCCATGACCTATATCTTCAAAGATTACATGATAGGTTTTCTCAATGATTATGTAGATGGTATCACCATCATGTCCAAAGTTACTAGTGACCTTGCTAATGACCTAAACCGTATGCTTAAATGATACCTCAAGTGCAAGCTTAGGCTGAATCCCAAGAAATGTGTCTTCGGTGTTCAGACCGATAAGATGCTTGGCTTTGTAGTATCTAAAGTAGGAATACGTTTCAATCCTAATAAGGTTAGGGCCACATCCAAACTATTAATGCTTACCAACCTTAAGGAGCTTCGAGGATTACAAGACAAATTGCAATTTATCTATAGGTTCATTGCTAGGCTTATAGATAAGTTACAATCCATGCAACACTTACTTAAGAAAGGAGTTCACTATGAGTAGATGGCTCAATGCAAAGAGGCCTTTAAAAACCTTAAAGAGTTGGTATAACTACTGACAGTCTATCCTCCATAAGAGGATAAACCATTTTACATCTACCTTTCCATATCTAACACATCCATTGCCTCCACTCTATCAAAAACATGATGATGGAGTAAAGATGCCAATATACTATCTTAGCCTTGCATTAGTTATCCATGAGACCCGATATACTAAAGTGAAGAAGTATTATCTAGCATTATTCTTCTCACTGAAGAAGTGGAGACATTACCTCTTTAGAAGCTAAGTCAATGCCATTTTCAAGAATAATGTACTTAGAGCCATAACAACCAACATCTACGAGAGTAGTTGTATAGCTTGATGGAAGGCCATAACCATTACATCTCTCGATCCTCAATGAAAGGTCAAGCTATAGTCATACAACTCATAGTATCACCTATTGATGAACAATTAGCCATAGATCCTAAGTTCCTTGATGAACATATTAATACCATTATAAAAATGCTCAAGGATTATGAGGAGGTCATGCACTTTGATGGAACTTCAACTGCCCATGGGGCTAGTGCTACTGCCATCATAACATTTCCATCAAGTGAAATTTGATCCTTCACCTATCATTTTGAGTTTCCATGTATCAACAACATAGTGGAGTATGAGGTTTTGATCAAAGGGATTATGGTAGCTCATGACCTAAGAATTAGATGCTTAATGATTAAAGGAGATCCACAACTTATGGTTAACCAAGTAACTAAGGTCTATGCATGCGAAGTCAAACACTTACAACCTTACTGTGACCTAGGGAAGAAATTTTCACAATAATTTACAAAAATTGATATCCAACACATACCTTGAAACAAGAACATCATAGGTGATGCAATTGCAACATTGTCCCTTAGTATAATGCTAGATGTGTTTAGTAAGTTGTCCGCCTTAATTGTGGATTGTGTTATTTCCATCATGTAGAACACTAAGGATACCTTTGTGGTTGTAGTTCATATTGCTCCTACCAGGGAGTGGTATGATAATATCAAGTTTTACCTTATGCATGGTGAGCCTTCATTAGGCTTGAATGCTACTCAAAAGGACATTGTATGTAAATGATTGAAATAGTATGTCACTATAGGCAATAATACATAATGTCGATGGTCCTATGATGGCATATTGTTAAAGTGCTTAGGTAAAACTGAAGTTACAATAGTCCTAGAGTATGTGCACAAGGGTGTTTTTGGGGAACATATAGGACCTAGAGCTATGGCCACTATGATTAGATGGTTAGGCTATTATTGGTCCTATATGAAAAATGATGGCCTCTAGAAGATTATGCAATGTGACACATGCCAATGGCATAGCAACCTTATACACATGCTACCAACTAAGTTGTACATGATTTAAATAACTTGGTCATTCCAAAAATGGAGGTTGGACATTTTTGGACCTATAACACCTAAGTCTTTGGTGGGATATAGCTTCATCATCATTACAAATGAATACCTTGCTAAGTGGGTTGAAGCTATTCTCCTAAGGAAGACTACATCTAAACAAGTCTACAAATTTATCTTGGATAACATTATAGCCCATTTTAGTATACACATGACCATAGTTATAGAT
Organism: Gnetum montanum; assembly: GCA_015680685.1. Classification (NCBI taxonomy): domain Eukaryota; kingdom Viridiplantae; phylum Streptophyta; class Gnetopsida; order Gnetales; family Gnetaceae; genus Gnetum; species Gnetum montanum. The sequence goes on along the minus strand of MNCI01009985.1, from coordinate 49,326 downwards.
AATGGACCATAATTTAGTAGCCAGGGGATAAAAGATTTCTATCATAACCCAGGCATTAAGCATTCTTTTTTGTTGCCTTATTACCCTCAAGCAAATGGACAAGCAAAAGTAAGCTACAAGTCCATCACCAGCTTGCTCAAGAAGATGCTCAATAACAGCAAGGGCAAATGGCATGAGTAGCTTATTCATGCACTTTGGGCCTATCATACAACTTCCCATATAGCCACTGGTATAACATCTTATAGTTTGGTTTATGGTTCTGAAGTAGTTTTACCTCTTAAATTGCATGCATTTTCACTTCGAGTGGCCATGATCAACTTCATCAATGATGAGGAAAGCAAGGAGTTATGAACAGTGGACTTGGACTCAATGGAGGATCAATGTATGCAAGAACTTACTCATATTAAGCACTATCAAGAGAGGTTGAAATGATAGCACCACCATAACTTGACTAAGGGTAAGATCAAAGAGTATGACCTAGTCCTCAAAGCCATTTGTGAGCATGTAGATAAATTTTCAACCAACTGGGAAGGATCCTTCCTTATCACCAAAGCCTATGGTAACGAAGCATTTAGAATAGCTGACATGAATGAAAATGAGTTGGCCAATCCAGTCAATCATTCCTATCTAAAGCCATACTACATGTATCTAATGATCATCAACAAGTGAGCCTACTTTAACATAGCCTGTCAAGACCTTAAACTAGTAATATGACTTACTAGGACCTAAAACTAGTGCCGCCATAGCTTGCTAAGGCCTTAAACCAATAACATGGCTTGCTGAGGCCTTAAACTAGCACCATGGTCTGCTATGACCTTAAACTGGCACCATATCCTACCAGGGTCTTAAACTAGTGCCATGGCTCATCACAACCTTAAATTGGCAACTTTGGTATCCTAGGTAGCACTATTTTTGTTCATCATCTCATCACGCTATGTGGTCTACATGCATTGTAATGTCATAACATACTCTGTTTGCTTAGTTTTCTTGTCTTCTTTGAGTTGTTTTTGTAGGGTGAAGCTTAGAGCCATTGCAAGGGTGCAATTCATTATGGTAGCAAGTCACCATGCAACCTTGATGTACAATATTTGGTAAGTTTGTCTTGCTTTGTCAAGAGTTCTTGTATCATTACCCTCCATATAACACCACTTCATGAGCCCAACCCCCATAACTTGGTGATAGCATTCCATACCATAGAAAACAATGTTGACCTATGTTTTCCACTCATGCACTATAGCGATATGATATCTCTTCATCATGCTCCATCCTCAAGTCCACTTGAATGTAATGCAACTCATTTAGTGGGAAAACCATCAAGTCCATTGAGCATAACACATCTTGTATCAATAGAAAAACCAAGTCCATTGGATGTAACACAACTTACTCAATTCGAAAATCATATCAAACTAGCCTTAGCGATGAAACCTAATGAAGGTTTCACCCCACACGAAAAAAATGGGAAGCAAATTACCAAGAAACCAAATGACCAATGAAACCTCAATGCCTAATGGCCAAGAAAACCTTGGAACAAAGTGATTGGGTCCTCAAATGTATTTTCCTAGTGATCAATGCTTCAAAACATGTTGATACCATGTTATAGCCATGATGTCAACATTTGGAATGCATTGTTAGCCTCCATTACCATTTCCCTATGACCATTATCATCATCTCATCATATCCCATCATCATAAGCATGGTTCAACATGACTGGATCAAGTGTGGAGAAGGAACATCAATGATGGACCTATAATGGTGTTTTGTATTCTTTGTTAGTGCCTCTTGGGTTGATCCTCCAAACACCAACAAAGAGGGAACATTAAAACACCATGCAAATTTGCATATTGGAACCAATCCCCATCATGTATTCTTCACCCCATGAAACTTGAGGCAACATATCATTGTAAATGTGATGATTGTAGCCCACAAGAGATAATGTCACATGTTTCATACTTTTGAGACTAAAAAAATACCTTGTAAGTGGTCAAAGCCTCATTCCCTAAGTGAAACAAGTCACCTAGTGTCTATATTTGGGCTTGGAAGGATCAAAAGTACCTTTTGGAATGATAAAAATGGCAATTTTATGGGTTTTATGGGGGCTATACACTGTTCTATGCTAAAAACACCTATGGGGGGTGGTGGGTGGGTACAATATTTTCCCTCAATGTGGAAACATTTCTCCCTGACATAGAAATTTTACCCCTTAGCATGGAAGTTTCACCCCAATGGGAAGGCTTCACCCCTCGAGTAGAAACTACATGCCCCTAACATGGAATCCACAGAGACTAGATTCCAACACTTCATGCACTCCAGTGTTAACTATGCATTCCAACAAAGATGATTGAAGGCCTGGTGTAGAAGATCTACCTCTAGCATAGAGGGTGTGCCCCTATTACTATTTATAGTAAAGGTAATGACCATGGGAGTTTCCAAATTTGGGCATCCATCTCACTTGTACATGGCAAAACTTTTTAACCAATTTGTCAGCCAATTTTCAATAGAAATCATAGCTTTGATGTGTCAGCCAATATATTATTAAAATACATATAAAATACATCAAATATGAGAAGCCAAGATTAACTCACAACTCTCCCAAGGATCTTAGATGCCACACTTGTTCCCTCTCAATCCTTAATTGCTCATAATGGAGCCCAAGCTTAAGACAAGACACTTATAAGAGATTCTCCAAACCTCTCTCAAGTTCTCTTTATTTCCTTTCACTCAACTTCCTTACACAAGATTTGTTCTTGCATAAGCTCTCTTCTCTCAAGAGCTCTCTCTCTTACCCTCTATTGGAATGTTTGGCCTTCAACATTGGCATTGTGACACTTGGCACTTTAGCACTTGGCACTAGTGAATTACATCAATATTTATAAGCAACTGGAAGGTAAAAACTCAAGAAACCTTTTCTTAACTCAACTTGAGGTTCTTTAGATGTTTCCCCAAGTCTTCTCACCTTCTCACTAGCTATTTCCATCTTACTTTGGCTATTTCCTAAATTGGAATGATATTTTTGAAAGTTTTCCCATGTGTATGTGGTCATCTTTGGCTTTGTTGTGATGTCTACTATGAAAGCCCTACTTTTGAAAGAGATGTCTACTATTTTTGATAGACGTCTACTCTCTATGGAAGACGTCTTTTGGAAGACATCTCTTGGGAGATGTCTATCTTTATGGGGAGACATCTTTTCTGAATGTACCAAAGATAAAAGTACTTCTTTTGATGCCAAGAGCCTCTAGATGCCTCCCAAAAATTTTCCATAGATCTTTGAACCTCCTAAACTCATCAAATTGAGCCACAAACACATCTAAACATGCCAAAACATCCAAGGATCATCCTTAAAATCAACACAAAAATACACACATCATGTGGGATAGACCAAGGGGATTGGAAGAGGTGTCCCTACTCTAGCTCTCTCATCCTTAAAATGTCATGCTTCATGATCTTTCACAAGCTAGAAGGAACCATGCCCCCATGACTCAAGGCCATCATAATAATAATGACTTCATGCATTATAAACATTAGAATAAATATAATTGGAGGTTTTGGTTTTGAGCATCCCTTGCTCATGGAGGCTTGTCCTCATGTCCCACCATGCTTCCTTCATCTGATCATCTCCTTGCAATGCTTCCTTTGCATCCCCATGATGACTCAAATATAAAACAAATAAAGAAAAAGAAAAAGAAAAAGGATTAGGATTTCTTAATCCAACATCCTTTCTTTGCTTCTTTTTCCTCTTCTTCTTCTTAGTGTTTGGAACACTATCACTTAGCTTCCTTCCATCACCATCATGTAGATTACCTTCATGCTACACTTCTATTTTACAGCCAAGATAATCAAATCCATCAACACACTTCACAAATTTATCATTACTATACTCAATAGAAAGCATCTCTGAATTATGGAAAATCATATCATTATTAATGTCTTCACTCACATCAATAATGACCATCTCATAATGACTATTCCAATAGCCATCATCATCAAATAATTTACCATTATTAGTCTTCCTCTTACTAACAATGACATCAAAAGTCACAACATGACTCTCAACCCCATCACAATCACCATAATGATCATGATTCTCATCATTACCATTGAAAACATCACTACCAAGATAAAGTGAAAAATGAGCATCCATCACACTAGCTTCAACATGAGACACATTACTATCATCAACAAGGTAAAGATCATCCTTACTTACCTCTTCATGGCCTCTCCCATCCATCTTTGTTTCAACTTGATCTTCAACATGTGGCTATCCAATATCATGAAAGCTTTAAGGTTCATGATCTCAAATTGGAGTTCCTAATTCCAATGGCTTCTCCTCTTTAAAGGAATCATCAACAAGCTCTTCATCATACTTTGGAGGTACCAACTCAAAAGGTAAAATCTCCTCCATGGCCTTAACATCATATTCATCAAAAACATCATTCAAGCAATCATTCTTCCACATACCTTGGCTAGAAGAGTCACCTCTCTTTCATGAGATAGTCTCAACTTGACATAGAATCTTCTTTCCCTTTCCACAAGGTATAGAATAATTGCGAAAAGAGTGAGTATCATACCTTCTAGTGCTACCCTTGATCCTCCTTGAATAAGTCCCTTTATCCTTGCTACTCTCCTAGCTTAGATCCTTTACCTACCATGACTCATGAGGTAGGAACTCTCCTTGGTCAACAACATACACCATCCTAGATTTTGATGATCTCTTAGCCCCTTTTCTGAAGGTCTTGGTTTCCTCCCTTAAAACCCTTGAGTATTGAACACTCATTTGCTTAATAAGACATAATTGAGAACTACTTTTCTCATTAATCTCTACATCATAAAATCCTTCATCTTCCTTTCCTTCTTGATGGCTAGAAGATATTCTATCAATTCTGCTCAATATTTCCCATGTTAGTATTGAAATTTTCCATATTCCTTTTTGAAGTTTCTATAAAATATTGGTGCTTGTGGACCTTTACTTTGGGAATAACTTCATGCATTTCAACCAAAAAAGCTTTAAAGGAGTCCTTAAACTCTTGAAGCTCTTGTCTAGGCTCTTAATATGTCTTCTTCTTTAGATTCATGCCTAAAGAAACAAGAATGATATCCAAAAGAAAATAAAAAAAATATCCACAACAATGTTCCTTTCATTCAAAGAAAATACCAAGCTTCAAAATAGAAGTGTAGAAGCCTCCAAACCTTCACTCTAATACCAATCTATTGTAATGGGTTGCACCTTGATAGATCCCAATAAGACCCAATCCACAACTTCCAAGCAGATCTAGCTTAGAAACTAAGAATAACATAATAAAATGCAGAAAATCTCTTTTATATTAAGATAATTCTTAAAATACATAGAAAATACATCAAAGATGAGAAGACAAGCTGAAGTCACAACTCTCCCAAGGATCTTAGAGGCCACACTTATCCCCTATCAATCCTTAATTGCTCACAATGGAGCCCAAGCTCAAGACAAGACACTTATAAGAGATTCTCCTAACCTCTCTCAAGTGCTCTCCCTTGTCGTTCACTTAACTTTCTTACATAACCTATATTCTTTAATAAGCTCTTTTCCCTCAAGGGCTCTATCTCTTTCCCACTATTGGGATGTTTGGCCTTTAGTGTTGGCATTGTGGCACTTAGCACTACAACACTTGGTATTTCGATACCTAGCATTGTGGCACTTGGCACTAGTGAATTACATCAATATTTATAGGAAATCGAAAGGTAAAAATCCTAGAAACCTTTCCTTAACTAAAATTGAGATTCTTTAGATGTTTCCCAAATCTTCTCACCTTCTCCTTGACTATTGTCATCTTGCTTTGGTTGTTTCCCAAATTGGAACGACATTTTTGAAAGTTTTCCCATGTGTCTGGGTTGTCTCTAGCTTTGGTGGGACATCTACTATGAAAGCCCTACTTTTAGGATAGACGTCTACTATTTTTTGGAGACTTCTACTCTTTAGGGGAGACATCTTTGGAAAGACGTCTCTAGGGAGAATTTTATCTTTCTAGGAAGACATCTCTTCTAAAGATGCTAAAAATAAAAGTACTTATTTTAATACTGAGAGCCTCCAGATGCCTCCCAACAAGTTCTTGTAGATCCTAGAACCTTCTAAACTCATCAAAGTAAGCCAAAAATACCTTAAAACATGCCAAAACATCCAAGAATCATCCTCAAAATCAACACAAAAAGACACACATCATGTATAGTAGAACAAAGGGATTGGAAGAGGTGTTCCTACATGAGAGGAATAATAACTTAATATTTTTTTATTCTTTCTAGTTTCTATATTTTAATCTATAATTATTTTAAAACTTATTTTCTTACATAATTTTACAAGTTCACTAACCTTGGTTTACTCTTAAGTAACAACACTTAACACACGTTGAATGGAGAGATGATCTGACACTATAACCTAAGTTTTTTTCAACAACTCTCATACATCCCAAATGAAATGTGATTACAAACAAAATAAATCCTAAATTTTTTCCCTCTAACATTGATCCTTTCTTTATGTATGCTATTATGTTAGATTCCAACATAAATTATTTGAAAGATGTTATAAGTAAAGCAATTGAATTTGAATAAATAATCCTCATAAATTTTTTTCAAACCTAATTTGGAGCCTTTGTTCAAGGTCTCTAAGCCCTATTAGCTCCAATATATTTATAAGTCAATCCTCCAATTCTTAATTCCCTATCAAATACTCAAACTTCTAAAACTACCTCAGCATTATTTATCAAAAACGTTGGCTTGAATGATGACCAATCAAAAGCCCTAATTCAATCCATAGTAAATATTTCTATAACCTCTATCTTATAGGCAACCTAGTATAAATTAATTCTTAATCATCTTATAAAAAATTTTCAATGAAGTGATTAAGCTAAAAATTAAAAACATTAACATGAAAGAGGAACATGGTAAACACAATTTACAAAAGATAGTTGTTAGTGAATATTGTAGATTACATAACACTAGATAATATTATAAGAAAACATATTCTCAATTTCAAGTGTTATATGGTAGTCAATTCCATTTAGTTAGGACAAGGATAGGATGATGATATTGGTGATATGGGAATATAATGTAAGACTTGTTGAACAACCAAAAGGAAAAATCCCTTCTAGTGATTCTAAAAGTCCATCTTGAAACTAAAAATGAACTAGTAGAATCTTTTATGTAGTTCATGATTAATAATCCTACTTGTAGAAACCCATATTTTTGAATACTTAGGTTAGTATGTTTACCTTGTGTTTTATGCTTGTTCATGCTTTGGATGTTATGGTATGCCTTTGAGTTATGCTTATTAGTTAATTTAGATTTCTAGCTTTATGTTTTATGCTCTTTTATATTTAATTCCATGTATTAATTAATTTTATTTTTAGCTCATATGGGCTAACCTAGTGGATGAGTTTGGTAGGCTTTTCATGAAGGCTATGATATGGGAATGTGAGCCATGTGATGGCATGAACATGCTTTTACATGAGCATGTTATTATTTTTATTAATTAATGTATTTGTAGTATGTGCTTTTTTAGTTCAAATATTTTTAGTATAGCTTATGGCTTTTCTAGAAGGTTACATAGGGTACAAGAGGCTTGTAGTAGTTTTATTTATTTTATATTTTTATTTTTAGAAACTAGGATAGGATTGCTACATTGAATTTTTCAATAGTTCTTGAAATAAATCCCATGCTCCATTTACATGTAGTACTTTAATATCAATTTTCCTAAATAGAGAAGTTCTGCTAGATTAAAAGCTTATGGCAGTCATGTAGAGCTTTGCTACTTTATGTGCATGGATGTGCAAGAGTATGGTTATATTTATGTATTCCTTCATGGATTGTGCTTCTATTTTTTGGGAGGTTACACATGTTACAAGAGGCTTGTAGTAGTTTCTTTTATTTTTTATTTTTATTTTTAGAAACTAGGATAGGATTGCTACATTGGAGTTTTTAATAGTTTTTGATAAAACCCCCACACTCCATTCACATGTGGTACATTGACATCCATTTTCTTAGACATAGAAGTACTATCAAATTAAAAACTTGTGGTGGTGTTAGAGTGTGGCTATGTTTATGTGTTGTCTTATGGATTGTGTTAGAGTGTGGCTATGTTTATGTGTTGTCTTATGGATTGTGCTTCTATTTTTTGGGTGAGTTATCTTAGTTTTTCTTTCTATTTGTTTAGGTTCTTAGTTTTTCTACATTTTAGTATGGATTAGATTTTACTTAATTTATTTTATATTTTTATGCATTCATGATTTGGAATTGGATCATTCTTTGAACCTATAAAATTATCTACTTTCTAAGTTTAATATACTATTTATTTCTCTATAATTTTAATGGGGTTTTCCAATTTTTGGAAAATAGGGCTATATGAGAATTTATCATATCAACAGTTTTGGGCATGCATATTACATATTAAACTCATATTTTGATCTCGTTACATTTTTCTAATCATAGATCTAAATGGGTTTTGATCATTTTATTAAATTTTGAGTCTTTACTGTTTTATGAGCTTTCTATGATTCTAGCTAGAGTTGAAATCCTTTTACTTCCCATCATTATATTAGTCATTTTTTTCCTTAGTTTGATGGTTTGATTGTATCTTCTAAGTCATGTTGATGTCTCTAGTATCTGTAATCATTTGTCATTCATTTTCAAATGTTTTCTCATCTTATTTGGTTTTGATGATCTTCAACCATGGGTTGTGATAAGGTCATGATCAATTCTAAAGGATTATTTTACATTTCCAATCATTATTTTCAGCAAACCTACAATTCCAAGAGTCATGGTCAAGCCTAATGGAGGCTTTGTTTATTTCAATATTCTTTCCATTTCTATTATTCCTAAAATATTTTCTCACAAATCTACAAGGACACCTCCATGGATCACATGTTTAAGCAAATGATCTACATGTAAACAATCTTTAGAATAATATAATTCTTAATATATCAATGAAAATTAAATCAATGGGCATAAACCTTCAATTGAATACAGACTCGGCCTATTAATCAAGTTTAGAATTAACAAGGATGTAGATGAGTAGTGATGAAATTAATGGTAAATTTAATTTAGTACAAATGATATTAACAAGATCTAAGTGATGTTAGTGTATTTAAAGAAAATGAAGAATTTAAGAAAAATAATGAATAATAAACTAAATATGTAAACAAGGAGTTAAATTTTCCCTTTCAAAGGCAAAGAGTGCTTTATTAATCAAAAGATAGAGTTTTCCTTCTAGGGAAGGCCAAACAATACAATGGTGATAATATAAACTATAGAATGAAATTGATAAAATGAACTCATTTTTCAAGAAAATGAAGGGCTTAAATTCCAGAAAATGATCTCTTATAGGTTTGAAGATGAATGGAGGATCTACCAATGTTGTTTGGGACTAATTTAGGGGTCAAATATTGCTATCTCTAGGAGTTGTTTTATAGGTGATCCTAGTATGTGATGTAGTGACTTTGACATTGGAATTGATGATGTTGATACTATGTTAGATTATAGTATTGTTAGTCCAAAAAATATTAACATTGGGATTGAGCTTCTTGATAATTTTAAATGTTAATTATTACTTGTTTACATTTCTCTTCAGTAATGTCTATCTTAACAAAATACATCTTCTCGTTCTCCTCATTTGTCATCTAATTGTTTGAGGTTGCTCNACTTGATGGATTACAATCTTCACATTTACAACAAAGTTTCATGGGATGGGGATTACAAAGACTGCAACGTCCAAATTTGGTGGTGTTTCATTGGCCCCTCTTTGTTGATGTCTGGAGGATTGACTCGAGAGACACCAACAAAGAATACAAAACACCATCGTAGATCCATCACTGATGTTTCCTCTCCATGCTTGATTCAATCATGTCCAACCATGCCAAAGAGTGCTTGTGATGATGGAGTAAGGCTATGATGATGAAATGGTAGTGTTATTATAAGGAAATGGTTTTGAAGGATGATAATGCTTTCTAAGTGTTGACATCATGGCTACAATGTGGCATTGACATGTAGGTTAAGCAATTGGACTTGGCACTTCATGTTTTGAAGTGTGGTTCTCTTGGCAAATGCATTTGAGTAACCAACAGCTCACTCTAAGGTTTCCTTTGGTACTAGGCTCCTCCCTTTGCATGTTTAGATCCATTGATTTGGACTTTTAGTATTCATAAGCTATTCCAGCTTCTTGGTAATTTTCTTTTTTGTTTTTTTTTTATTTTTTTATTTTTTATTTTTTTTGTTGGGGTAAAACCTTCTTTGGTTTTCTTTGTTAAGGCCAACTTAATTTTGTTTTACTATTGAATGAGATGTGTTACATCTAGTAGCCTAATCGACGGAGCATGACAAAGGAGCTATCACATGACCACAATGCTTGAATGTCAAAACTTAGTTAACATTGCTATCCAAGGTAAGGAAGTTTATATTGAGGCTACTGGGCTGGGTTCAAGGAGTGGTAATGGGATGGAAATGACATAAGTGCTCTTGACACAATAGGATCAACTCATTGATTCTCGTGCATTGAGGTCATGTGATGACTTGCTGTAATGATGAGTTGAACCTTCACAATGACTCTAGGCTTCATCCGACCACTCCACGAGAACAAGAAAATCAATCAAAGAAAACATGTTATTACAAAGTAATACATAGGGCTACATGAGACAACCACCAAACCAAGCCACAATAGGTCACCATCATTACAACATAGGGAAATCTGTGCAATAGGCATCAGATTCACAAAGTATTGTAGCTCGTTCATTGTACCAAACATGGAGAGAGAGAGAGAGAGAGAGAGAGAGAGAGAGAGAGAGAACATGCAAGCTCACTTGTTGTAGATCATTAAAGTTACCAACATTGGTCATTTGTTGCAACCTGTCAATAATGATAAACAACACTACAAGTAAACATGTTAGCATTAGATGTAATTAAGTTTATATGATGGCCTTAATGTTTCATAGCAAGGGCTTGATGATGTCATGAGAAATTTCAATAAGCTAAGTGAGTAATGCTAGGATTTGTGGTTCCCAGATGCACAACGTTGATCTAAAAATCTCATAGATCTCAAGGGGGTAAAGGGTTAGCAAGGCCATAGGGGGTTCCATGCTGGGATGATCCAAGAAGCAGCATGATTGCAAAGTGTGCAAGTGCTCTTAGATGTAAGAATGTTTGAAATGCCAAGGAGATGTGGCTCCAAAAATTTTGGAACCTTTAAATGGTTCTTGGGATTGGTTTTTATAGGTTTTGGGCCTTGAATCTTGTTGCAAACTAGCTGTAATTTTTTGCAAATTGGGTTGCAAAATTGCTAGAAATTTCTGCCACATTTAGGTTAGGTGGATGCCCAAATTCAGGCGTTACTATGTATGGAAAGTTTCATGCCCCCATGACCATTCCATATACTAAACATAGTAATGAGGGGATGGCATCCATGTTGGGGGGATGACATCCATGATGGGGGGAATGACATCCACGCTAGAGGTAGGTGAGTTATACCCCCCATGCAACCATGCTAGGGGATGACTTCTACATTGGAGGTAGATCTTCCATGTTGGAGGCAGATCTTCCATGTTGGATCTTCCTAGCTGGATCTACATTGGGAGGATGAAACCAATGCTGGAGGGATGAAGGATCAATGCTAGGGGGAAGGTTATACTCCTTCACATTGAGAATTAGTGATCCCACCCTCCTCCATGCTAGGAGCAATTGAGATCTACCCCCATGCATACACATTAGGGGTATGTGATTCATACATCCTTGCATGCATTTCCAACATAGAAAATGCTATACATACCACCACAC
>MNCI01009985.1:24561-37457 GCA_015680685.1 Gnetum montanum | reverse complement strand
ATGCAAATTTGGTGGTGTTTCATTGGCCCCTCTTTGTTGATGTCTAGAGGATTGACTCGAGAGACACCAACAAAGAATATAAAACACCATCGTAGATCCATCATTGATGTTTCCTCTCCATGCTTGATTCAATCATGTCCAACTATGCCAAAGAGTGCTTGTGATGATGGAGTAAGGCTATGATGATGAAATGGTAGTGAGACTATAAGGAAATGGTTTCGAAGGATAATAATGCTTTCCAAGTGTTGACATCATGACTACAATGTGGCATTGACATGTAGGTCAAGCAATTGGACTTGGCACTTTATGTTTTGAAGTGTGGTTCACTTGGCAAATGCATTTGAGTAACCAACAGCTCACTCTAAGGGTTCCTTTGGTCACTAGGCTCCTTCCTTTGCATGTTTGGAGCCATTGATTTGGACTTTTCATAAGCTATTCCAACTTCTTGGTAATTTTCTTTTTTATTTTTTTTTATTTTTTATTTTTTATTTTTTTTGTTGGGGTAAAACCTTCTTTGGTTTTCTTTGTCAAGGCCAACTTACTTTTGTTTTACTATTGAATGAGATGTGTTACATCTAGTAGCCTAACTGGCGAAGCATGACAAAGGAGCTATCACATGAGCACAATGTCTGAATGTCAAAACTTAGTTAACATTGCTATCCAAGGTAAGGAAGTTTATATTTAGGCTACTGGGTTGGGTTCAAGGAGTGGTAATGGGATGGAAATGACATAAGTGCTCTTGACACAATAGGATCAACTCATTGATTCTTGTGCATTTAGGTCATGTGATGACTTGTTGTCATGATGAGTTGCACCTTCACGATGACTCTAGGCTTCATCCTACCACTCCAAGAGAACAAGAAAATCAATAAAAAAAACATGTTATTACAAAGTAATACATAGGGCTACATGAGACAACCACCAAACCAAGCCACAATAGGTCACCATCATTATAGCATAGGGAAATCCGTGCAATATGCATCAGATTCACAAAGTATTGCAGCTCATTCATTGTACCAAACATGGAGAGAGAGAGCATGCAAGCTTGCTTGTTGTAGATCATTAAAGTTACCAACATTGGTCATTTGTTGCAACCTGTCAATAATGATAAACAACACTACAAGTAAACATGTTAGCGTTAGATGTAATTAAGTCTATATGATGGCTTTGATGTTGCATAGCAAGGGCTTGCTGATGTTATGAGTAGGCTTGAGTTCTGACAAGGAACTTGATTGTATGTGTTTTCTCCTTACCATTATGGTCTCAGATGGGAACTTCAACTAAGGGATCCTCTGTGATGTCTTTGGCTTTAAGGTCAATGATTGTTGGGCTACTTTAGAGTGTTATAATTGGATAGTAAAATGATTTTAAGCTTAAGGCTTGGGTACATAAGTCAACTTAGTCAAGATCACAAGAGGGGTTTGCTAAGGCTTTAAGGCTAGTCAAGTTTGCTTCCTCATCCTCCTAGCTTTATCCTACATGACAACATAAGCACATCAAGTGGTAGCTATGTGATAAAATTGTTAAATAGTGTAAAAAACAATGGAAAATGCATGAATAATAATATGTATATGAGTTAAAACAAATTAACTCAAAGGTCAAATGAGGTTCAAACATGGTCAACAAACGTTATAATAGGTTAGGGTAAATAAGATGTAGTATAAGGGCCAAATGATATAGGATAGGATCAAACGAAGGCCAAATGATTGTCAAAACCATATAAAATGGTGTCAAATAGGGCAAAACAAGGCTTTGTTGATGTCAAATGATGAAATAATGTGATCAAATAAGGTCAAATGATGCAAAAAAGATGAAAAAGAGGTGAAATGTCATTGAAAGACATGACAATGATAGGCAATAATGTAAAATAAGGTTAAGGCAAAAGCATGGTGGGGAGTAGGACCAAACAAGGAAATGTAGGCTACATATGGCCCAACATGGTCAATCGATGTGACATTTTTGCTAGTTTTAAGCCTTAGTAGCCTGGGGTCGCTGGTTTCAGGCTTTGGTAGACCATAGTGCTAATTTAAGGCCTTGGCGAGCCATGGTAGGAAGGCCTATTTCAATGAGCAGGGGCTAAAGCAAGGTGAGATATATTAAACAAGGTAAGCTAAAGCAAGGTGAGATATATTAAACAAGGTAAAATTTAGTTGTAACCAAATAACGATGAGGTATAATTTGGTAAAATAAAGTAAAATAAAGTTATATAATGGTAAAACAAAGTTAAAAAATAGAATAAACTATGACAACCTAGGTGGAGCAAGCTAAAATAATATTAAATTTAATATCTATTTTTAAAATTATTATTATTATTATTTATTTAAAAAAATCCTTTATTAACGATGGGACCCTTAGGATGCCTTCATTAAATTCAAATCGTCATGGATGGAGCACGGCTAACCAAGTACAACCATAACACACACGTTGTGTACCCAAGCTGGAATTACAAATTGAAGTAAATGCAAGCAAGCCACTTGGAAGGACACAAATGCGGTGTCGGCAGCAATCATGTCAGGGAACTTGCCGCGGAAGAATAACTCAATGTCGACAGGGCACAACCCATTACGGTGGGCATCCGTGTGGTCCAAGCAGGGAGCATGAGGGTGCCCTTCGTGGGAGTCTCGGCCATATGTCTGCTGCAACTCCTCTACTCGACATCGCAGATGAGGCTATACAAGGTCATCAGGGAGAAGTGAAGTAACAATCCCATGCAAGCGGTGGTTTCTACTGCTGCAGAAGTGGGGATTGGTCAGTAAAAAGGATTTTAATGATTTACCCACGCTGAATGAGAGGGTGTGGTGGACATTAATGTTTTACCCACGCTGGAGCCACATCGTAGTCCTCCAAAGGGCCTGTGTGACCGACCCCTCTCTCATAGCTTGGATTTGTGCAACCCTCAGTGTGGGTTTACTGTGACAAGCCTATGGTGGTAAACAAGGCGTGGCTCAAAGACACTGGTGTTTAGGTGGTGGAGAGATAAGGTGTTCACGTGTAGCAGCAGACGACGCACGGCTGTCCAAAGGCGAAATGGCTTACAACAGGCAATGGTAGCAGGCACAAGACGGTGCACTTGGGCAAGCAAATGGTAGAGGCGCGGCAGGTGGTCTAGTGGTATGTGGGTAGCTGCAGACAGTAGGCAGCACAAGAGATAAGCAGCGAAGTGGGACTACGCAGTGCATTGCAGGGGCAGCGCTACCCGCAATCATAATAATAATTTTTAATTTTAATTATTTTTGAATTTAAAGCTCTCCCATTTCAGAGGTGAATAGAATAAAATTAGTTGGAAAATATTATGATGCTATCATGCAGTTAAAAGTTAAAGGTTTTGAGGCCCTCCTTCCCTAAGAGTAACGAATTGTATATCATCCTATTCAATTGAAGAAGCAAGGCCATGGCGCTTATTTCAATATATAGCTTGTAACACGTATTAAACTTAATGATAACCCATACGTATTTTTACTTGTCTTCAAAACATTTCGGTTGCACAATGTGGCTTCATCTGTGGTTGTTTTGGCTATCATGTTGTATTGTTCTTGCCATACCATAGATGTCATTGTTTCCAATTATTAAAATTCTAGAGACTACATTATTTATTGCCATCTTGCTTTGATTCTTATCACATAGTGTGACTATGGCTACATGTTAGTTTTAGATTTTTATGTTTTATATGTTTCATATAAATATGGATGGTAAATGTAATACAGACATAAACTAAGACTAGAAGATAAAATGTGTCATAATGACAATTATAAACCATGATTTACACATATAAGTAAACTTACATACGATGCTATTAGGTAGATTGGCTACTTAGTTGGTATAGGGATGAAAATAAGAGGCCATCATGCTTATCCATTTTGGACCCTAGCAGGTTATAAAGTTGCTAGTTTTAGCCCTTGGCAGGCCATAGTTTTACCAGTTTTAGGTCTTGGTGGGCCCTATTGCAAATTTAAGGTCATAGCGAAACATGGTTCATACTTGCCTAGCAAGTATGGGATGCTCTCAAAAGAGCAATAAGGCTAGAGTCAACATTGAAACATGATATAATGTCATAAATGTAATCAAACGATTAACAAAAGAATGAATGAGACCTTTACTACAGACTTGTTGTTTGATCTTTAAGAGATCAAGGAGTCTTTTTGGCATGATTTTGTAGTCACCATTTATCTCATTTAGCATGGAAAGTTGTAGGCATTTTCATTGATTGTCTCATGTTGTAGAGCTGGCATTACTTGCATCGTTATTGCTCTCATTTTTGTTGGCCCTAGGTTAAGTGTCGAGAGTTTCCTTTTGAAACTCTACCTCCAAACCTTGATGAAACTGCCCAAAGCTTTGCTAACCATGGTCTTGCTACGATTAAGTTGAAGCTGGGTGTCTCTTCGACTACTAGGAAGTTGACGAATGTGGGAAATTATTTACTAGCTACAAAATCCAAAGTCATGAAACCTCTCACTACTACTCATAATCCATTAAATGACTTGAGTGTTAAGGTAGTGGTCACTTGGATATTCTTGGTTAGACCTAGCTTGTCAACAACCTAATATGATATCACATTCATGGCCATTCCATCATCTACATGAACACGATGAACCTGATATCTACCAACATATATGGTAATGAGAAGAGGAGTAGATAGCACTTCCCTATTTCAAGACTCAATTTTTACTTCACTATCATGAAAGTTGAACATGGGTTGATGCCTGTTTTCCCTAAGTAAAGCTTGCTCAATGATAGTGTGAATTGACTCTTTGTTGGCTGGCATGTCTCTGCTCATAGGGATAGAGGTTAACACTTTGAGCTAGTGCATCCCTATGTGTAGGAGAGGTCATGACTAGGTCATATAGACATGGTGAGGTATTCTTTTACTTAAGGAACCATTTGGCTTGCTCCATTGTTGTGAGGAAGCTATTTCCCTTGGCATGTGATGTTTCAGCCTTGGTGGTTCTAACCTCCTCCATCCTTCCTAGGGTTTGTGGCTTAGGTTTCGATGCATGTATCTCAGGCCCCGTGTCCATGGATGTAATTGATCTTGATGTAGATATCAATTGATTACCTTCAGTGGACTTATTTGTTGGTTTGGAGACAAGTTGCTTTTGCCTTTTTTGTAATGATGGTTTCTTGCTAAATTTTGAGTTATTGGCCACTATAGATGGGCTTTGGTCATGGGTTGTTGCAATCTTACTTGTTGAAGGTGGAGGGGCTCTATAACAAATGGTTCCCTAGGATTTGGAGGGTTAGCAACTTGGTGATTATGTTATGATGTTGAAGCCACTGAAGGAGGGACATGTATGATGAAAGGCTTCTTAGGGGTCGAAGGAGGTGGTGCCTGTATGATGAAGGGCTCTCTAGGCTTTTTGTTTTGGGGTTTTGATGGTACTTTGATAACAAACGGTTCCCTAGGAGGATTACACCATTTGGTTTCTATGAATGAGGCTATAGTATAGGAGTTGTTGTTAGCATTTGGAGAGATGGGCTCATTCACTACCAACTTCCATAGTTTATCATCTTTTGGAGGTCATCCTTTAATGCTAAGAAAAAATTGGTGTCATTACTAGCCATTTGATGATAATGGAAATACCTATCCAATCTAAAGTACTTCAAAAGCTTGGGATCATCTTTGGTAGATATCATTAGCTCTCTAGCTATGTCATAAAGACATTTGTACCTTTTATGAGCCTCTTTAGATAGTTTCTTATGTTGTATATGATTATCTTTAAGCAACTATTCTATGAGCTCAAAGGGCTTCATAGGAAACCTAGTATACTTAGACCTATCCTTCCATCCAAAGTTTGATCTTGGTTGATTTGGGGTATGATGTGTTGCGTGATGGTGATCCCCTTCCTTCTCCTTCTTTTGTCTCTTTTTCTGCTATGGCCATGAATGTATGTTCATGCTTGGTTTTATTCTTATCCCTTCTTGCATGTTGGTTTATATAGGCCACATAGGTCGAATCATTGCTTGCTTTAGTTACCTCCTTGATGTTCCTAGTTTGTCAGAAGGCTTGGCTTAGTGCCTAGGGTTCTAGGGAGTATAGCTTTGACTTGATAAAGTCATTTACTACTCCCTTGTAGATGGCCAAGAGGTGGGTTTCACCAATAGGATCTGGAATCTTGTTAAGTGTTGAGTTCCACCTTTGAATGAACCTATTGATTAGTTTAAGTGGCCTCTACCTTACCTTCATTAGTTGATCGAATGAGCATCCAACTTCAAGTTTTATCTGAAGTACTAACAAATTGACTAACCAAGTCCTCAAGGGAGGTGATGAATCCTCTAGGCAAGGTTCAATATCAATATAGAGCTTTACACTTGTGGGACATTGGGAAAATTTGCAATATCATATGAGGCCAAGCTTGCAAAAGATGCACTTAGATCAAAAGCTTAATAGATATGCATTAGGATCCCCTTCACCATTGTATTTGGTGAAGTTTGGAATAGGTAGGCCTATGGTCAAGGTTATTTGAGGCATCGTAGGGCTTGTAGAATCATATTAATAGAAATATAGAACCTTGACCAACTAAGTTGTGTTACTTTTAAGTTTTTGCAACTCTTCATTAAGGTCTTAGATCATTTGAAAAGCTTGATCCAAGCCTTGGGGCATCCCTGTGGGCTACAATGTTTGCATTGATGGTTAAGGAATAAGTTGTGAGACTTGTGGTTAAGAGGATTATGGCCTCGCAATAGGTTGTGGTATCGAAGAGAGAGGTTGGGTTATGGTGATCATAGGTGGGCTAAACAATGAGAAATATGTTTATGCCAAAACTTAAGGCACAAAAGGGACAAATTGAGTATGAGATGCTTGTTTTGCTTGGGGTCCCAATGAGGGTCTCATTGGTATGTCAAAGGGAGATGGTAAGGTAGACATCACCATGGTTGGTGAATAAAGTTAGGTTGTGTAGCAAAGGGTATTGATAAGAACAAGGAGGTTGATTGGAATATGGATTGTGTTTGGTGTGTGTCAATGATGGGTGGGGACCCAAACATGGTAGAATGAATAGGAGGAGAGTTGGATTGATGGACTTGTCCCATCGATGAGGTAAGAAATGTAGAGTTGGATGTGGTTGTTTGGGGAGCCGAAGTTTGGAAAAGACTTTTAATGAAGGTGTCCAAGTCTTGTTCAGCCTCAAACTCATCTTCCACTCCTTGACAATCCTCTAAACTAATTTCCTTACTGAACTCATCAACCTCTATGAGTTTTATGAGCATTTGTGCATAGAAGTTAGTGAGGGGGATTTGGTCATAGGTGGATGGGATGTATTCTTTTCCATCTTGGCGTATAATTTTGAATTAATGCTTAGCATCAAATTCCAAGTGTGGTATCAATAGAATAGCTTGCATCTTAGCATAGAAGAAGTTGCTTAATGGGTTGAAAAGATAAATAATTTCTTGCTCATCCTTCTAAAAAATATCAACAAAATATTAAATAGCTTGATAGAACATGAAACTTTAGAATGTTTTTTAGATTAGACATCAAAATCTGAACTCTACTTACCAAAGATCAATGTTATAGGCTTGTGTATAAAAGATCCTATATCTATGGCATGTTGCACCATCAAAAGCGTTTCCTAGTTCAACAAGCAAAAAAAAAACAAAAACAAAAAACAAAATAAAAGAGAATAACCCCTAGTCTAAATGACTTAAATGTCAGGTTTTTGCATGTATAAAAGATCCTATATCTATGGCACGTTGCACCATCAAAAGCACTGCCTAGTTTAACAAGCAAAACAAAAATAAAACAAAAGAGAATAACACCTAGTCTAAATGACTTAAATGTTAGGTTTTTGCATTGGATCATTTAACTACAAGGGAAAACTTCAATTACAAGGCAAGTAATCCAAAACTCAAATGAATACATATTCTAATGAAAAATTAGTAACTAGTGAATTATATACACAAGCAAGGGGATCAAAATCATTTGTCTTAGCTATATCAACATCACTAGAAGAAGGCATTACACATTTTTACTTACTAGCTTGTAAATCTACATTTTTAGGATCAACATAAATTTTCACATCAATACAAGAAGTAAAAATTTTGGTATTAATTAAAGAAATTAAAGGTCATTTAAAGTTCCTTGTTGAGAGATGAAATTTATTGAAGAATAATTGAAAAGAAAAAAAATAAAATTTTCTGAAATAAGTTTAGATTTCAGCATGTCAATATTGAAGAATTGATTAGATTTTGAAAAATGTTATAAAATGTGACTTGATTAATATCCTTGTAACTCTTTATCAATTTTTCTAGGTATATTTTGAGGGGCTTTATTCTTAAGGTGTGCTTTCTTACAATGATAAAAACTTCAAGAATTAGAAAGATTATAATATGTAATTGGTTGAATATACGTCTTTCTTTTTTCTTGTAATACTAATTCCTTTTTACATTTAAGAAGATTAATTTCAATAAAAAAAATAAAATATTGTAAAAATATATTCTATATGCTTAATAGAACCAATAAGAAACAATTTCTTAGTCATATTTTTGAAAAATTAATAGAAATTTAAATAGTTTGACAAAAAAGAGGAACTTTAGAATATTCTTTAGATTGAGCATCAAAATTTGGGGTCCACTTATAATTGATCAAGAGTACATGCGTATGTATAAATGACTTTCTATTTAGGGAATATTATACCATTGAAACATTACCTATCTCAACAAACAAAAGAAAAAGCAAGAATAATATCTAGCATGAAGACTTAAATACTAGGCTTTTGCATCACATCATTTAACTACACAAGAAAACTTTGATTACAAGATATGGAATCCAAAATTGGAATAAACACATATTGTACTGTAAGATCAAAAACCAGCTACTCATATACATCATGAAGGAGAACCAAATTAGGTATCTTAGTTGCATCAACATCACTAGAATAAGGCATTAACAATTTTTGCTCACCAACATTGATCCTATTGTTATTCATGGACAAGATAGGTTAAATGCTTAGGAGTAGTTGATGGGACGCGATATTGCATAGGCCGCTATATCATGTTAGCCCCTGCGATATCGCGTATGCGATATCGTAGCTTATCACCTTGTTTATAAATAAGAGGCAACTTTCCCTTGTAAGATCATCTAGATCTAGACCCTTAGCTAAGATATGGCAGTTTTACCATTCCAGAGATAGAATAATTTCCATGTGCTCGCAGTAGGAGTCACAAAGTGAATGGATCTTTATTCAAGAAAATTGTACCTGAGCACACATTTGTGTATGGAAATAAAGACGAACTTTCTGATCAACCTTGTAGTGCATAGAATAAGCTAATTAGGATTTAATTAATGTTAAATGCTTAAATGCTTTCTTAGATAATTAATCTCTCTCAACCCTCAAGTCCTAGTTAAGTGCATTCAGTATGACCGCTTCAAGCATGTGTGCTACGTTTGGTAACCTAGTAACAAATAGCATTTGGTAATCCTAGTAGTGTTGCACTAGTTCAGGGTGTGTATGGCAAGTGGGAACAGATACTAATGCTAGGACGATTAAAGCTTAGTTAGTGAAAGTTAGTTACTTAGTCTCTTCACCCTTTCCTCTCTTAGCATAGGCGATAAAAAGAGAAAAGATATAAAACTCACATATCTTAGACTTACTTAACCATACAACCATAACAATGCAAGTAAGTCTAGGAAGACAACGATTGATTAACCTTAAATGTTTCATAAGGCACATAAGCACTTAGTCCTTGGAGTTCGACCGGATCGTGCGTGAGACACTCGTATTCATATGGTTGAGTGTAGGGGTACCTTGCCACTCATCATTGGTGCTACTGCTGGGGACTTAGTTGTTTGTGCGCTACGTAGAACATAGGAAACCATCTACATCATTAGGAGCTAAAACAAACCCTTAGTGTTAATTAAGAGAAAAATAACATAATGGTAAATAGCACACCGAATAAAACAAACATGTCTTCTTCTCCACACAAAAGCACTTCACCACCTAGGACTAACATTAGAGACATTTAGTGGCACCATGCTCATAACCAAAATCTACCAGTTCCTCAACAATTTAGTGTGGTATATGTTCATCATGATGAATATATACCTGACTTTACCTTTGTCTTCCATCAAGATGAAAAACTACATTGGAGAGACTTGGAGGGTAACATAGTGTTGCCTCCAGAGAGAGCCGTCCCTGACATGCTCCTTCATGCCCTTGCACAAATAGGCATGTCACAATTATATGCTGAGTACATTGCATGTGATTACAATGCAAGAGACTACCATCCCATAGAAGTGCAACGTCAACAAGACTCACAGCAGGAGAGTTATCACACATCGTTGAAGGGCAAAGGACCCCATAATGCTTAAGGGTGGTGAACCTATTTCAATAGGTTCTCAACAAAACAATGTTCCCCCTCCTAATGATAGTGAGGAGGTGGTGTATCAGAACCTTCGCTCCATGATACATAACCCTGGTTCTGATCCACATGAACACCAAGTGTTCAATGAGGGAACACAAACACAAGATAAGAAAAAGCATTCTGATCGTCATCACGATCAGAGTTGAGATCACCAAAGGGAAGGTAGGAAACATCATCATGGCGATGGTTCTCCTTCCTCTTCCCCTTCATCACAACATTGACCCTCTCCTTCAACATCAGGATGCAGTCATAAGGAACCTCACTGTGAGGATAAGGGTAATCAAAATGAGAAACCTTGACAAGAGAGTCGAGAGCGAGGATGAGGGCACTCTAGAGAGTCAAGGCATGAAAGAAGGGAAAGTAGGGAACTGCGTAGACATCATAGACACCACGAAAGAAATGACCATAATGAACCCCTACTTGCAACCCGAAGCATGTTAGACATTATTGTTGGCACATTTTGGCCATTTCATGGAACAAAGATATGAGATGATTGAAACCTTCAAAATATTTCATTAGAACTATTGAAATGGCAAGATGTAGGTTGAAAAGGTATTGATTCCTATCACTCACTAAAAAAGATTGGATGAGATGGGTTGCATCTATTCTCCCTAATATTAATTCTTCAAATGGTCAATTTTATTCAAAGCTTCATTTCTGGTTCAATTATTGAGGATTTGAGCAAGTGTAAGAGTATGATGTTTCTTGATTTGACTTCAAATGAGCTTACTGGAAACATTCCTACACATCTCCCAATTCCTTGCATAATGAATGTACCTTAATGTCAGTGGTAATTCTTTGGCAAAAAACAGGGGCTCACTTTGTATTTAAATTAATTTGGGATGGGAGCTTTTCCATAAAACTTGTTAATTTCCACATTCAAAGATAACATGAGGCATAAGATGAAAGAACAAATCGTCCATAGGCAACCATATTACATAAATGAATACAAACTGATCTAAAATAGAGTTACCGCAAAATCATCGTAGTTATATCTTTTAAAAAATTCTTGGTTGAGCAACAAACATATTCCATTAAGCCTAAGCAGCTAAATAGCCACAATGCTATCTAGAAACATAAGCTATTCGCAGCCTTGGATCATCGCTATTTCCAAAGACTTGAGACACCCTTCAATCCCAGCAATGGTTTTGAGGTGATCAAAACCAACTACACTGAGCTATGAAAGTTTGAAGACTGACTATGTGTGGATAGATTCAACCATTGTACATGTATTCACAGTGAGCCATCTCAGGTTTGAAAGATTTGCTAGCATGGATAGCAATCCTTTCAATGAAGGGCAATCTACAATCTCCTTAAGTACCAAATTTTTGAAGTTGTAGATAGTTGAAGGCAGTTGCTATAAGTTCCAGCAACCACATATAAGCAGGTATCCAAGTTGCTGAAGGTTCCCTAGATATTCGAGAAGCTGTTATAGATGGCCAACATAAGTCCTACCACTTTGTTGTAGCCCGGCAACGTGCTAAATAGCAACGTCAACCCAAAAATTAGTGAAAATTCATGGCCTGCATCAAGCCTTAGCGATACCACCATTACTGACGAATCTGAAAGAACTTAACCATGAACCATCACTGAGGATTTACAGGAAGATGTGACAGCTACCAGCGAACTATGCACATAAGTAGTTTCAATTGCTACAGTATTTTTTGGAGGTGCAACTTGCATGACGAGTTCAGTGGAGGCATGGCTGCGCGTTGTAGAAGCTCGTTGAGCAAAATCAGTAGGTGGCCAAACAACAAAGCACCTCCTCCACAAATATTTTTAAGGTTCTCACTTTTGATAAGGCATATTTTCATGTTTTGAAAAAATAAACTCATTGGTTGTTCCCCCAATCCATTTTCGTTCTACTACATCCATTTGTAAACTTCTAGTTTCTTCACTAGACATGGAGGTCTCTTCTTGTAAAAATGAAACATTTCTACGGCTTTGTAACTTAACTAGAGGTAAACATTGGATGCAAATATTGTATACCCCTATGAATTATTAAGGAAAAAGTATTATAAGAAAAAGAAAAAAGAAGAACTTGTTGAATATTCGTCTAATATCCTACACTTGTCAGTTGTAGCTTATCAATGGTTGCAACCACGCAAAATTTTTGTAATTTACCTAACTTGTTGGGCAAGTAATCTCCTAGCTTGTTGGGCAAGTAATCTCCTAACTTGTTGGGCAAGTTACTTGGGAGAGAAGTTAGAAAAGATATTTTGAATGTAACTACCTTTTGAACCCTATAAAAAGGCTTTAGGGGTAAAAAGAAATATCATCACAAGGGGAAGAAAACACACTTTGGAAGACTTGGGATACACTTGGGCTCTCACTTGGAGACACACTTTGAGTCTTGGGAGAAGAGCATTGTAAACAAGAAATTGTGAAAGATTGCTTGTAAGATGACTGGATAAAGAAAAGATTTCAGCTTCTTTGTCATAGTCCTGTGAGTTATGTTTTATTTTTATTTTGTTTAAATTGTCTAGCTAGTGGTTTAGAGAGTATCATCCTTGGCAAGTAATTTTGGGATTTTTAGATTGCTC
>MNCI01009985.1:6277-20976 GCA_015680685.1 Gnetum montanum | reverse complement strand
CACCGCAATAGCACACACACATACTCACATTAACTACTGATTCTATTTGGAGGTATCTGGGCCTTGGTGTAGCCAGAGACCAGCAAGCACCTAAATCTTATTCGAGGACACTCATTGGCGGTCGCATCCCAAATGGTTGCCAACAATTATAGAGGCTATTAGAATACCTACAAGGCACCAAAAAGATAGTCGAATCAAGAGACTAGACATGAATAATATCCCATGATTTGAGGGGGATACAACACTGATCCACAGAACTACTGATAGGCATTTCATGATGCCTGTGCCTTGTAGAATATTGAGAACGAGTGGAAAAAAGTAAAGTTGTTCCCAAGGACACTCATAAAAGAAGAAAAAATCTGGTACCGGTCCTTAGAATCGGAAACCATTAGGAGGTGGAGTACGATGCTAGAACTGTTTAATGATAAATATCAAGCATAATCCTGAGTGTCCAACTTATGAAAAAGATCCAAGGATGGAAGCAGGGAACTCATGAATCCTTGGATGCTGCCATGGACCAATATTATGCACTATTACATCATTGCCCAGGCCATGGTTATGCACAACGAGATCAACGATGTCATATCATAGATGACCTAAGACATGAAACTAGGAGAACCCTTGGGACATATGCCCAAGGGAGATTATCTGAACTTAGGTCCCATGATGTTCATAGATTTTTGGAGCAAGTAGCTAAGGAAGAAGGAGAGCTACGTAAGAGAGAAAGCATGGAAGAGTATAATCGCAATCCTTCCATCCGAAAGAGGGGAGTAAGATTTTGTGAGGAGGAGGATGAGTCACCACTTGAAGAGTTGGTAAGTAGGAAAACCTTGCCACTTCAGAAATTAACAACAGAAGTGTTGGCTAAGGTAGATCAAATGTGGGACTCCTTAGATAGTAGATTTGAAACTATTTTAAAAATCGTAGAGGAGTCTAAGGAGTGAAGTAGTGTCCATGATAAGAAAAAGAAGAGGGATTTGGGCCATGCATGTAACAAAGGTAAGGGTAAAATGGCTTTCATTGAAGAGGTTGTGGATTCATATATAGAAAATGATGGTGGATGTGAGATATGTCAGTATGAACATCCTAAGGGATGTTGTACAATAATCTCACATCTACAAGAGTCTGGGGTGTATGCACTCAACCCAAGACTTAACAAGAGGCAAGCACCCCATCGGTTACCTTATCCCCAAGGTAATCCAAGGTAGTTCCACCAACCATTAACATATTATCCAAGTGGAACTCTGCCCCAACCTATTGAGCAACATCAGTAGTGGAAATACCCACAGTCATGGGGGATGCCACCACCTAGGCAACAATACCCTTCCTGGCAACCAGATCCATATGGCTATTATGTGCAGTAGCCAATCTCTCCATCTAACTCTGTTGGTCACATGACATCATGACATCATGACATCACTACCAAGCCTGAGAGTATCATAAGACTCCTTCTCCTGTGAGAGACACACCACATGAATACCATCCTACGAATCCATCCACCACTCTCACACCGATAGCTCCACTACCACCCGCTCCAGCATTGCAAGGGGAACTCCCCACTCAACGAAAACAATGCAATGCTACGAGAGCTGTAAACCTTCAACCCACTACTGGTTCTGACAACCATACAAAGAGAAGATCTTTCCTTAGAACCAAAATCCTAAACAAGCTTTCACAACCACAAGCGGTTGAGCCTCCAAATGCTCAAGGCTTTGGAGCTCCCTTCAAACCAACAATAGAACTTAATGTATACGGTTATGTTAACACATACTATCACTGACTGGATCAAGGTGGGCTACCTTCCCAGGAAATTCTCTAATCTTGGAAGTCCCTTGATTTACCTCCAATTCACTAGGAATGAACCACATAAAGCTCTTCTTGACTCAGGTTCCAGAGTCAACTTGATATCGCAAGAAATGTATAAAGCCTGGAACCTGCCTCCACTAAAGAAGAGAAATATTCATTTAGAGCTGGTTGACCAGTCCATCACTATTCCCTTGGGACTAGTGGAGGACATCATTATCACTATGTGTGGTTGGTCATACCTAGCCGATTTCCTAGTGATCCAAGTAAACAATGACAAGGGGGACTTCCCAATAATAATGGGAAGGGCATGGCTAAGTACCATGAATGCATGCCTAGAAATCTACAATCTTTTCCTAGAAATATCTAAGGAAAATACTTATGGAAAGATCGAGAAGAATAAGGTTCCATGCATCACATAGAGTGATATAGAGGGTGATAGCGTACAGGAGCGTTCAACATCTCCTGCATGCAACCGGTATGCTCAGGAAGTTAACATACAAAAGTTCCTATATGTAGAAACCACTCAACAAAGAGACACCTAGTGGTTGACAACTAATCAAAGGAGCAACTCACCAATATGTATGGAACTAACTGAGGGACCAACGTATGCTCACATCGAAAGCATATATACATTGGAGCAAGAGCGTCACCAACTTCCAACCCTTAACTTGAAAACACCAATTGGGAGGAGTTGGACACTTTTAAGAAATTCAAAGAAGCGCTCACTATTGTAGCGACCAAAAAAATTAGTGGCTGGAAAACACCAATGGGTCGTCGGTCGTGACAGTCTTAACCTCGGATCCATGGTAGGGCCATGCTAGATAAAAGAGAAACCAGGGTGCCCTGAATGGTTTGGTCGATCAGACAGGGACTTAGTCGGTGTTAATATAAACTTTCATAAACAAGTAGTTTGAAAATGAGATCTCTACCATAAAATGAAAACTTTAAATGCAAGAAGGATAGAAAAATAGTGTAGAATGCAACGATAAGCAAGAAAGAAAAGTAGAATGCAATTAGAAAAATTCACTGCTTCAAGATTATAACTTCACTCAGTCAAGGTGGATACAATTGGTTGTGTGACGTTGGGAGATGCAAAGATTCCAAAGGTAATTAAGACGTGTAGAGCAAGATAGCTGTGTGCTTGAATGCGAATTTAGGAGTTAACAGAGTGAAATGCTATCAAGGTGGTAGAAAAGAGCAGAACAAAATGCCAACTGAGAGTGCTAACTGTTTACAATGCTAAACAGAAAGCTTATAATGCTCAAGGTTACAATGCTAACTTTGTTTTTTGCATGTTAGCCAACAAAATTGGTAGCCGACCAATTGCCAAAAACCTGGACCCCTCGAGCATTGCTCATTGGGGTATTTATAGAACCAAGGGTTCACCAAAGATGCAGTTTAGATGCCATGTTCCCTGGGCTTGCATGACCATTAGGCGAGTCTTCCATGTCATAATTACAAGCCTGCTATGTTGTAATTGCGCTGTCAAAGCAACGGTGCGATTAGGTGGATTGCATTGATGTAGCGTAACAGCTTGCCATGCTTTGCTATGCTTTGTAGCATAGCATGTTTGGCATAGCATAGCATATTGTTACGCTGCGCTATACTACACAACGTAGCGTAGTGTAGCATAGCCGCCGGTTCAAAGCAAAAAATTTGTGTTGTGTCCTGCTGCATGCATTGGAAACCTTTGAAGTGCGCTGACTATTTATTGCATATTTTCTATGCTATGCTATGCTACGTATTATATCATAGTGTAGTAGCTATCCTTAGTCGCAAAAAACATTGCCAATTTGCAAACTTTGCCTTTTGCACTGCGAAACTTGAGAACTTGCTGATCTCGCCCTTTGAGATACCTTCTGTCACTTTCACAGAATTACTACACCGCGTTGTGCCATGTAGCTTAGTGTAGCATAGTAGCCAACATGGCCTACCTTTCTACCAAGTTCATCACTTTCTAACAGAAGGAGACATTGCTGAAGGACTTGAAGTCAGGCAAGTGGACTGATCGTCTAGTTTCTACTACGTTGTGCTATGTTGCGTGGCATAGCATAGCGTAGCACTGCCCTTCTACAAATTTCTTCTGAAGTTTGCTACACTACATAGCGTAGCGTAGTGTAGCAAAAATCCTTGACTTAGAAAACTTGCTGAAGTGTTTTACGTGTTTTGAGCACCACCAACAATTCCACGCACTGCTTCTAAGTGCACTGTCAGCTAGATGAACTACTCAGGTGGGTAGGCTAGAGAATCCATTTAGCTTGTTGACACCAGGGGTGGAAAACCTATCAAACTAGACAGTCTAAACATTAGAGCATCCATCTCCTGAAGAACTGTCGTAACGCTGTGCAATTTGCAAAGGCCTGGTGAAGCAAGCATGCCTTCGAATTTTGGGGTGTTTCATTGACCCCTCTTTGTCAACGTCTGGAGGATGGGCTCGAGAGACATTAACAAAGAATACAAAACATCACGGAAGACATGACACTAACATTGCTGATCAGTAATTGTCAAGATGTCGCTTGGCTGTACTTGAGAGTGTTGCATTGGTTTTTGCAGGGGGAAAGGATGAAGTAGAGAGGAAGGAGGTTTAGGAAAAGGGTAAAGATGAGGTTTAGCAGAGTCCTTCGTCAGAGTGCTCATGAGGGAGTTGTTCGCATTTTCATCTTTACTTTCGCTGACCTACGACCTCTCGTAGGACATGTATTTCTTTCCCAGGATGAGTTGTGTTACATCCATGTGGGGTTTTGACCTACCTACAGATGCTTCCCATGCGGTGAGTTGTGTTACACATGTCATGGAATCTACACTCTGAAGTAGCCAAGCTAGTCAAGGCACTCACTTCGCGGCATTGTAACATTTGCTACTGTGGCAAGACCTGCCTTTTGCCGATGCCTCTCTGGAATACACCTTGCAAACACAGAGAGCAGACTAAGAGAGATAGCCATGATGCGAAATGAAGGCAAAGGTCTTACTTGCTATAGATGCTGTTGAAGCTCTTGGACACCTTTACTGTTGTGCGATGTACAAACTAGGCAGGCCAGCAGCGGCCTCAGTAGTATTAGCGTGGAGGAGCTGGCATTGAAGGAATAGGTAGTTGCTATGAGTGTGGATTCTCTAGAATCCCTGCCAAAGGTATGCATTCTCAGTACAGCTATGGGATCAACTTCCACATAGCTAAATGTCGTGCGAGCCTAGGCGTCGGTAGGGAGCTGGAGGGTAACAATATTGTGGCTGGGCCACAATATTGTCGAAACTCTAGTAGTAGGCACTGACCAAGGAACTACCATCAGGGTGGCAGGCCATGGCTACGGTAGGTCTGAAGGACCAGTGCGATGTCATATGACATCTTTGGATGGTCAGCACGATGCCAAGGGTGGAAGCATCATGTACATTCCAGATTGTGTTCTCATTGCATCGTGAATTACGTTCTGGAGTTACAACGTCCCACCCCCACGTTAGCACTGCGCACGCTCGTTTGATGTATACTTGGCGCAAATGCACGCTAGGGACATGACGCGAACCCAATTTAAGGTCTTAGTAGACTGTGTGCTGGGTTAGGTCCCAATAGATCATACATGCCAGTTTAAAATCATAGCAAATGTTTTGTGCTAGTTTATAGTCATAGAGGACTAGCTATGCTAGTTTTACATCGTAGTAGATGGTTGTTGCTAGTTTAATGTCATAGCAAATGCTGCTTGTTGCTGCCATTTTAACATAGTAGCGGACGCTACTTGTTGCCACCAGTTTAATGTCGTAGTGGATGTTTCTTGTTGTCACCATGCTTCACATGTAGTATAGCTTGAGGTATGAGTGATTCACCGGGTTGGCGAACTCATTGCCATCCATGTCCGCTAGCTTAAAGGCTCCATTCTCAAAGGCTTTAGTGATCATGTATGGGCATTCCTAGTTGGCTAAGAATTTTCTCACATGCTCACGGATAGCTTTGAGGATGAGGTCTCCCTTCGGTACTAGCTGTTGATGTGGGTCTACATGATTCTTTTGCTGTTGCTTGCTCTGGTAGTGCTCTATGCAGCTCAGCATCTGCGCGCACTCCTCCTCTATTAAGTCAAGGTTGATGATCCATGAATCATTGTTCTAGGCTTCACTCATGACATCAGATAGGATCATCTAGAGTGATGGTACTTGCAACTCAAGAGGTAACACAGCTTCAGATCCATAAACAAAACTATAAGGGGTCTTACTCGTTGCGGTCCTACATGTCATTCTGTAGGCCCATAGAATGTAGAGGATTTGCTCATGCCACCGCCTCTTGTTGTTG
This sequence comes from Gnetum montanum, assembly GCA_015680685.1. NCBI lineage: Eukaryota > Viridiplantae > Streptophyta > Gnetopsida > Gnetales > Gnetaceae > Gnetum > Gnetum montanum. The sequence continues at coordinate 14,894 of MNCI01009985.1, read as the reverse complement.
TCAAGCACCCGCTTCAGTAAGTTGATGATGGACTTATTTGTAGCCTCTGCCTGCCCATTTGCCTACGGGTAATACAAGGAGGAGAATGATTGCCTCATGCCTATATTGTTGCAGAAGGCTCAGGTTTCTGACTACTGAATTATCATCTGTTGTCAGTTACAATAGTCATCGGAAGCCAAAACCTTGTTACGATGTTGTCCAAGATGAAGTGGTAGATCTACTGAGACGTCATCTTCCTTAGGGGGATAGCTTCCACCCACTTAGTAAAATATTCAGTGGCGGTGATAATGAAGCTATTCCCTATGGAGGACTTAGGCATGATAGGTCCTATGAGGTCTAGTCCCCATCGTTGGAAAGGCCACATGATTTGTGTTGGGTGCAGGTCTGTAGGTGAGACGTATATGAGATTTGCGTATCTTTGGCACATGTCACATGTCTTGACTTTTGACAAGCAGTCATGCTCCATATGGAGCTAGTAGTACCCTAGGCATTTGATTTTTGTAGCCATAGCCCTAGGTGCTATGTGTCCACCACATCATCCTTCATGCACTTCATTAACTACCCTCTGCACTTGCTCCTCACCCACGAATGCCAGCAATATCCCATCATAGAAGCATCTACACAAGGTGTCATTTCCCATGAGCGTATATTGCTAGGCACGCTTACAAATTTCATCTCTCTGGGTAGATGTCAGTCTACTTGGGGGTTCGCCATGTTGTAGGTAGGCTTTAATATTAGCGTACCACTCCTAGGTATCCGCAGCACTAATAGAGGCCACGTGTCCCGCCTGAGTGATAGGCTCAGTACAGTCGACAATCAAAGTTGGAAGACCTGCAAACAAGCATGGTGGAATATTTAGTGTTAGGGTGGCTAAGGCATCTGCCACGGTGTTCTCATTGCATGGCATGTGTTGCACATCTATGGTTGCAAATTTCTTAAGTAGGATTTTTGCTAGATCGCAGTAGGTTTGCAGGTGCGTAACTTTACAAGCATAGACCTTGGTGATCTGATTCACAACTAGTTATGAATCCACGTGAATTGCTAGGTGTTGTATGTGTAGTGTTTGGGTAGCTAAGAGGCCTCTGAGTAGTCCCTCATACTCTGCCACATTGTTGGTTCAGGGGAATGCAAAACGATAAGCACACAGGTGCATTTCCCTAAAGGAGAACGTAATGACGGTAGCTGCACTACCTCCTCACGTGGTTGAGGCACCGTCGAAGTGTAAAGTAGCTTCCATATGCAATGGGATGGCATGGATAGTGCCAACATGCTTGTCTGGAAATTCAGGATCTATGGTTGCCTAGTCTTCAATGGATGAGGCTGTAAGTTGGGTTGCTATGGCTTGACCCTTCGTCGACGATTAGCTTACATAGTGTAAGTCGAACTCCATGGTTATTGCTTTTCATCGAGCTATCCTACTGCTTTCATATAGGTTGTTAGTGATAGCCCAGAGTATGTTGCTTTTGCAAATGATGTTAATTGTACTATGAAATAGGTAGTGCCTCCACTTTTTTAACACAAACACTAAGGCAAGGCAATTCCTCTCCACTTCATTGTATTTCATCTCATGCGTTATTAATGCATGAATTAGATAATACAATGGTACCTTAGATCTTTCATCCCATTTCTAACATAACAGTGCTATGATAGATGTGTCAAAGGTGGTGAGGTATATGAAGAAAGGCTTATCCCTTTGTGGCGAGTGCATAGTTGGGAGGTGTGAAAGCTCTTGCTTCAAGTCATCGAAGGCTTGCTGACATTAGGTTGTCCATTCAAAGTTAACTCCTTTCTTCAGGAGATGTTGCATGGGGTGTAACTTGTCAGTTAACCTTGCTATAAACCTTCGAATGAATTGTACCCTACCTTGCAACCCATGCAATTCTTTAAGATTTGTAGGAGGCGCTAGGTTGACGATGACCTTAACCTTGTTAGGGTCCACCTATATCCCAGCCTCCGATACTACAAACCCTAACATACATATGGTTTTCACCCCAAAGACACACTTCTTAAGATTAAGGTGTAAATTGTGTATTAGACAACACTTAAGGACTATCCCTAGATCGTGTGGGTGATCAGCGGCTTCTTTGGACTTGACCGCTATATCATCCATGTAGTCGTTTAGCGTTTTTGGGATGTAGTCATTGAAGACTTAGGTCATGGCTCACTGGTAGTTTTCTCTAGCATTCTTGAGCCCAAAAGGCATCATGGGGTCATGAAAGTCATTGGTAGCTGATGCTCTGGGTTAATATGGATTTGGTTGTAGTTGGAGAAACCATCCATGAAGGATAACAGAGCATGACTAGCTGTAGTGTTGATGAGTTGATGGATGCTTGGAAGTGGGAAATCATCCTTGATCGTTTGCTTGTTTAGATCCTAGAAGTCTACACAGATTCATATTCCTCCCATTTTCTTGAAAACTACGACGATGTTGGACACCCATTCTAAGTAATGAACTACGCAGATGAAACCAACTCGATATAGCTTTGTGATTTTGTCCCTTACGGCTAGTGCAATCTCTGGTTTAACTTTACGAGCTTTTTTCTTAACTGCCTTCATGCACGGGTCTAGGACAATGTTGTGTTGTATTAGCCTTGGATCTAAACCTGGCATGTCACTGTATGACCATGCAAAGACTTTGATGTTGTCTTGCAGGATCTTGGCTACGTTTTTTTGTGTCTGTGCATCTAGGAGGGAGCTAAGTTTTAATGTTTTTACTTCCCCCTTGGATGTGGTCGCAGGAGTCTCAATGAGAGGGTCTTCAGTTACATCCCCAACCTCTAAATCTAGGGTTCGAACCAGATGCTTGGGCTAGTCTAGGGATGTTTCTAAGGATGCTATGGTGCTAGCTATGGTTGACCCTTAGTTGATCAGGTTGGGGTTCAATTGTCTTGCGAGCTTGCCATGTGGACCTGCTAAAGCTAAAGACATGGAGAGATCGCGAATGATTTTTATTTTTTGCTTAACTTGTCAAAATGAGATGAAAGCCTAGTTAAGGGGCACTTGTTGGCAATAATCGTGTATAACGTAAATTTGCAAAACAATGATGAGATGTAACTAGTGAAGTATGATGTAAAGATTGAAATTTTTGCCTATTTAAAGTCATGGAAGACTGCTATGGCATGGAGATGCAGAGCTGCTAAAATAGGAAATGTAAAACTGTTGATGTGAAAATGTGAAACTACTAAGAAATGCAAAACTGCCACTGCAAAAATGTAAAACTACTAAGAAATGTAAAACTGTCGATGCAAAAATGTGAAACTACTAGTTTAGCGTCATTGTGAACTGTGAACGTATAACAAATCAAAACTGCTATTTTAAGGTCTTTTTGGACTGTTAAAGTCACTACTACACTAGGATTGCTAGTTTAAGGTCTTTCCAAACCGGTAATGAGAGTGGAATGCTATGCTAAAAATGCTAGTTTAAGGTCTTTTTGGACCACAAAAGTTGCAACTCCACTGGGGTTGCTAGTTTAAGGTCTTTTCGGACAGATAAAGAAAACTATATTTTTTTTTCATTTTTTGGAAAGAAAGTAGTTAGCTTGAAGTGTGTCAAGGTTTTAATGCCAACAGTGCTACAATGTCATGGAAAGCATGCTATGCTGTACGATGCACTCCGCATTAAACAAAGAGAGAGAGCGGCAAGTTTCCCTTTTTTACCATTACAACCATAAATAGGGATTAAACCTTGGTAAGCTTGTCATTCTCATCGTAAGAGCACAAAGCCAATATTTGAAGCACAAAGAGATTTCAGAGTGCAGAGCAATTGTTCTAACAGCGAGCAAGGCGGTTTTTTGCATAGCGATGAGGGAAAGTCTGCAAGCGGGACAATGGCTCCAAAGAAGGAACGTACTCACTTGGCACTTTCAAAGGTCGAGGAGGTGAAGAAAACCCTAGGGTGCATAACACAAGCATGTGTCACGGTGCGGGAGGACACATCATTGACTCGGTAGGCTACTATGCTTCCTCTACTTTTTTGCAATTTTGTTATCATTTTTTTTTCTTCTTTCATTGTGTATCATAGTCTTAATCATCTGTGTTTTCTATCATCGCATTGTTTTGGCCTTTGCATCGCCGCTATTATCATTTCGATCATGGTGGATGCATAAATGCTATGCTATTGTTGCATGTAAGGTTTCTTAAACGCCACTGCTGCAGTTGTCACAACTGTGAGGGTTTGGACAGTTTAAGTTACTTGGCTTTCGAATGGCATAGCATAGGACCCTCATGAGGGCTTTGCCATGCATGGTGTGACAGTGCGATACGTGTTTTGTCAGGGAATATTGTTAATCGTCCTTTTAGGGTTAATCACTCTATTGCTACGCTAGGCTATTTTCGCTATGCTAGCACTTTTATGTTCTTGCTACGTTATGTGTTAGAAGAGGGTTATCCTATGCTATATGCATGAAATGCTAGGTATTGTTATGTTGCATGTGCATTGCATTTTGACATGATGCTAATACTTGCTAGTTGTGTTGTGCAGGATGAGACTAAGGCCAATTCTGATTGTCTTAGAAATTGCAGGGGTCCTATGTTACGTAGGCAAACTTGTGACCAATGTTCCCCCTCCCCATATACGTATGGGGGAGTAGGGGGCTTGGTTCAGGAAAGGAGCACAGGAGTTCCTACAATACCTCCTCCAACACTTTAGTGTGATTGTTTGGTCACACCTAGAGGAGGAAGAGGCAGCCATCATAATAGAAGCCATATTGCTTGGGGCAAGCCAGGGCATTCTAAGGTTTTTGAAAGATGGAGCAATCATGAGTAGGTAGGGAGAAGAATCCAGTCAATGCCCCACATGGTTAAGGCATTTGGCCTAGATCTGGGATATGCCTGAGTATAGATGCTACCATCCTTACAACACATTGTTTGTTGCACGTTATATGGCAACGTGTTTCCAAAACCCACTAGGAACTATCTACTATGCTGGTGGATGAGTTTTGTAGCCCTGTTCCGCTGTGTTATGTGATACTTGCCATATTGGCCAAATTCTAATAGTATGTTTTTGTTACCAGGTTCTACATCAAGAAGGAAGGGCTTCACAACAAAATGGATCTGCTGACTACAGCACGGATAGCCTTGCAAGAGTTCTCTTTTGCTAAGAACCTATGTGCAGGTGTGATTGGTCAATGCGGGGGTGAATACCACACCTACCTAGACCTATACCCCATTCCCTATGGTTAGTGCAAGGATTCTAGTTGGCTACATAAGGGGTGGGCACAACCCTTCAAACTGATCACTGTTGAACAAGTTCTAGTTAGTCTTCCACCGTTCCCGTTACCATACAGACCTGGTAGGCTAAACAGTAAGTGTTGCATGCTTAAATGTCTTTGCAATCTTTGGATTTTCTAAATTTTTATGCTAAAAATTTCTTGTGAAAACTGTTATAGGGGAAAAAAATCCCCAGGAGGTGATGGTGGTAACCACTGAGACACAGGAGGCAAACATCTACTTCAAGTATGGAGAAGTAGATACGAGCCAACGCTGGATAAACAATGCAGCTTTAGACTCCTTGGTCTAGAATATCCAAAAGGCTAGGCTTATGGACCTGTTCCTAGCCTTGAATCTGAGTGTTCCTACCACCAAGATGCTCTCCCTAATTGACTACTTTTTTGACAAGGTGGGCCGCTTCCACACGTGCATACAGGGCATACAGGTGGTCATTGAAATCAATGACCAGCTGTTCGTGGACCTCTTTGGTGTCTGTGCCGATGGCATCCTCATAGGGTCAAAGTCCAAGAGGGAGCTGACCTTTCAGAAGAAGGACATTTAGGAGTGGTTAGGGATTGCCAAGGAGCGAAAGGGGTTCCCCATGAAGAAGCTTAAAGAAGGACCCACTAGGGAGGTTTACCCTGTCTTTCGTGCTTGTGCATTCCCCCAGCTACTTTCCCAAGGGAAGGTCCTAGGGATTGAGCAGGCCTGGGTAATGTGTGAGGTAATGAAAGAGGGGGCCCATTACAACTGGGCAAAATTTCTACGTAAAGGCTTGTAGACCGAAATCTTGGGGTTCCATAAGAAACTAAAATCCCTTTCCAATATACATTATGCCTTTTACATCATATGTCTGAAGCATTTCTTGGAGTTTCTAGTGGTTCATGAGAATGAAGCCTTGGTCATGTGAAATCACAACTAGATTTCTAGACTGTGGATTTGCCAGATCCTCTAGACGACCCGAGCCCAAGAACCCCCAAAAATAATTAGGGAGTCATTCTCTATGACAACTAAGAATCAGGTGGCCCTAAACTTTCATGGCCAAGACAACGTAGGGAATATGCCCCCTACTATAGCCAGTAGCATGTCGCAGGGGGAACATCTCATAGCTGAGACTGTGGCCAGCAAGTTGCAGCGGGAGAGGCCTCCTCTAGCTAAGGAAACTCTTCACATGGAGGAAGGGGAGGGGTGAAGACTGCAACTTAAACTACAGAGGACACAACCCCCCATTGGTAAATGATTTTGTTCATGTCTGTTTCTTCGCCTACTTTGTTAGTGCCTGCTACATTGTGCTACGCTAGACAGTGTAGCGTAGCATAGCATCTACTTTAAGCTAATCTATTTTGAGCTAATGCAAACATGTTTCTTTGTTGCTAGAAGAAGAAGAGGAAGAAGAAGAAGGTGACAAAGAGGTGTTGGCCCCTAAGACGGGGGTGACAAATAAAGACATGGAGGCCCCAGTCTCGGGAGAAAGGGCCTTGGTCAAGAGGAAAGAAGGTCCTGCCGCTAAGGCAGGGGCTCTTTTTATTATGCAAAATCCTCCTACTAATGAGGAGGGAATTTATGAAGATGAAGAGGAGTCTCCTTTGAATAAAAAGGATGTTGCTCTCTTAAAAGAAAAGGCACCAAGGCATGAAGAAAAGGCCCGTACAGACTTGGCATGGACTTCTGCCAAGGCTGCTACCATCATCTTGCATCAACAGGAAGGGAGATCGCAATTGGATGTTGGTGAGTTTGGCAATATGTTTGCTTTGTCATAGCTCATTTTGGCTATCACTGACACATTTAGTTATATGACAGGTGCCACTGTTGATGCTACAGGACCCTCTCTGATTTGTACAGAATCATGGGTAGAGATCCCTAATAAGTTTACATTTATGCAGGGAATCGTCAATGACATGATCAGTCATCTTCAGCAAGTGGACCCTGATGTGGGTAAGTAGTGGTATTAGGTGCTCTCATGTTGCTATGCTAAAATTTCTTGAGTTTTTTAATCTTGCTAAGCTAATGTGACTGATATGCTCTTTATGTCATGGCAGCCTCTCGGCTCAAGTGGGACCCAACATGACCTTTGAAGGTTGGTGCGGTGCTTACATTCTCACCTGAGGTGACAGAGGTGTCTTGTCATGCATATGACGAGGCTTGCAAATGTGCTTTGCACTTGGCATGCTCCTTGTGGGAGTATAAGCACGTCAATGAGGACCTGTGGAAATGGGTTCAAAAAGCTGAGCAAGAGAAGGTTGACTTGAGCGTCGAGGTGAAGGATCTCAAGTCGAGGAACGAATTCCTCATAGCCCATGAAACTAATAATGAAGACTGGCATATGGCTATGATAGATTACGCCATATTTTGGATAGTCACACGTCAGAACATCGAAGCCACCCATGACATAATAGAACAGCGGATGAAAATGGACTTGCTGTTCTAGAAGTATCAGGATTTGAAAGATTTCAGCACCAAGGTTTACGAATGGGGGCAGTCCCTGAAAAACCATAGACATATGTATAAAATAGAACATGCCACCACTTGTAAACTGTACAGGGACGCTGTTGTGGAGGCGTTTACTTATAAAGGATTCGTAAATGCCATTGACGCTTCTGAGGCCTATGCCAAGTTCAAAGAGTAGGTAAAGGTTATGGAATCTCCTGACTGGAAAGTGGACCTTCTCATAGGAGAGACTGCAACTGCCTGCTTTTCCCTGAGACCACCAAGGTGGACAACCATCGAAGGGGAGAGAGCTGCTGTGGACGCTGAACCAAGCAATAGACGTTGGGTGGACATCATGGTAGAGGAGGTCTGGCACCACCTCGGGCTTGGTTTAGACTAGATACCCTTTGAGATGGATGCAAGTCCTTCTCAGGTTGTTGCTTCCTGTTGTGTTAATGCCTGTGCTCTGTTGTAGCTTCCATGCATTGCCTTGGCTGACCACTTCATTCCTATGATGCAGGTTCCAAGTGAGGGTGCAGGGCTCGTAGAGGGAAAGAATGAAGAGTCGGCAGGGGACAACATAGGGAAAGGCAGTGCAAAAGGAGATGCAGAAATGAATGGAAAAAATGATGTGAATAGAGACAACCCATGATAGCATTTGAATTTTTTAAAAATTTTGAATTTTTGTAAAATTTTCACAAACATTGTTTGAAAGACAATAGTTTTGAATAAAGCAAAGAGAATTTCGGGAAATAGCAATTGATTCTATCCTAACTTGTGCATTGTCTACATGTTACATTTTGTGAAAAATTTTCATGTTTTTATGTGCTAGTTTTAGGCCATTTCAAGCTACTGCTAGTTTTAGGCCATTTCAGGCTCTTGCTAGTTGATGAGACGCGACTTGCATGTGCCGCAATATCGCGTACGCGATATCGCGTCTTCTCCTGCGATATCGCGTACGCGATATCGCATCCCGCCATAAT
>MNCI01009981.1:307402-353362 GCA_015680685.1 Gnetum montanum | reverse complement strand
CTTGGACATGGCCTTAGAAAGATATTATGCACTGTTAAACAACTGTCCAAGCCATGGGTTCTCTGAGGAAAGGCTAATGTATCATATCATTGATGGGCTACGTAATGAAACAAGAGAGACCTTAGGAGTATATGCCCAAGGTCAATTATATAACCTATGAACCCAAATCCAAGAACTTATTAAGCAGGTAGCAAAAGAAGAAGAAGAATTAGCTAGATGGGAGAGTGTTGAAAAACATCAATGGGATCAAAATATTAACTCAACAAAGGTCCATGATCATAATAAGGAGAGATCAACAAATCTCAAGGTGGAAACATCATCTTTGCCAATACAACAATTGTTAGAAGAAGTCGAGGCAAAGATCAATAAGATGTTGGAATGGATGTATCAAAAGTGTGGAGAATATATCAACAATATTGGAGATAAAGTTTTGACATTCCAAGAAATAGGACAAAACAATAGACATTCGAAAAAAAAGAATAAAGGGAACAAGTGCTCAACTGCCAATCCTACGTACGAATGCAACATATGCCTATACGATCACCCCAAGGGCAAATGCCCAATATTGTTACATCTACATGAGCATTGGGGAAACACGTTACATCTAGAGTTCGTACAGAGATACTATGTTCGATCATAGTGGCAACCATCCCAGTCATGGGGGAGACCACCCTTAGACTGGAGGCACCCTTCATATTTTCCGAATCCAAACGCTTATCACGTTCAACATCCTGTTTCTCCATTTGGGCCACCATACTCTATCTCACCACAATACCATTCTCCACAATACTATCAGCCCATACCTCCAACACAACCACCACCTTGTACACCTTATATTCCTCCTAACTTTCAACATTCTTATCCTTTCCCTCCTTCCACATCGCCACCAACTATTCCTAAGGTGTTTGTGCCATAGCAATAACCCATGAATAACACTTGTGCTACTGCTACTAACAGCAGTGAGAGACCCCCTCAACATCAAAAGTGTCCTTTCTTTAAACATGGCCATAAGAAGGGACAACATAATTCAAAGGCCATTGCATCTTCCAACCCAGCACAAGCCTCACACTGTGGTGCACCCTTACCTTCAAATCCAACGCCTCATGTAACTTTATCAAGTCCACCAACTCACACTCCAACAACTATACGGCCCAATGAACACACCCATGGGAGGCATCATTCTAATCCTTGCATACCATCTAACGGTCACAAACATCATAGTGGGTCAACTCATTATCCAGGAACTACATCATATAAAGTGCTCCACTATGCTTATTATAATCAAGTGTGTGAACCCCAAGGGGATAAGTATAGACCAGTCCCAATACTTCCAACATGCAAGGATCCTTATTTTCCATTTATTAATCCTTGCCATCCTCAACTGATTAGTTATGGGGGATATCCCCCATTGCAATAACAAGTAGGATTAATAAATATTTTTCATTTTTCTTTAATTTTACAACTTTTTTTTTCAGTTTTTCATTTTTCAACTTTTTTTTTATCTTTTCATGTTTTTGGTCTTTTTACATTTTTTGTAAGTAATCTCGTCTATGAATAAAACACTCATGTGGATCGTTGGTTGAGGTGTGTTTTATGTTATTAAGTCATGAGTGATCAATTATTTGAAATAGTGAGCCTATTACACCCACTCATCCACTCTACAAATAAGAGGTTCTTTTCGAGGGTACAGTGATATTCTTGATATTTCTAAAACTTAAATTAATTTTGTGTTCATTGTACCCAGAATGAAGAAGGATGGACTAAGAGGAAATGATTAGGGTATGACATCCATGGGACTTGCGGATTCTCTTTGGTGACATCTGTGGGAGTTATCATGCAACGTTGTTGTACTAAGATCCTTGTAGATCTAACGAAAATGGGAGTAAGAGTAATCAAAAGGGCACTCAAAAATCAAAGGCTATTCTAGGGGGTTCCACTGGAAAGACATGCACCCATGCCTAAAGGTTGGCAGCTTCTCTGGATTCAGTAAAGTGAAAAAAAGAAAAAGAAAAGAAAAGAAAAGTGCCATAAAACAAAAAAAAATCACTCCTCCCTTGTATAAAACTCCAAGGATCATATGCCTTGTTGTTATGGTACTCTCATAGTTGTTCATCCTGAGATGAAACAATGCGATGTCACTGTTTAGAGGAATGGACTTGGTCTTGATCTTGGAATGACGGGTTAATGACACGTTAATCATGCTTTTCACATAGGATTCATTGTGCCCTAGGTCAGTTACCTCATGTCTCAATCTCTACTATCCCTTTCTATAGTTCATCTCATCTCACTGTTCGTGTAATTGTAGCTCGTGTCCCATGTAGCATAGAATTTTCATCTCATTCCGATGATAATTACATGTGTGTGTTATGTTTTTTTTGAGTTAGTGCAGATTACATTTAACCCTTCTAGTGCCCACGAACACTTTAAGTGTGGTTACACAAGGGCATTATAGGTTGGAACCTGCTTTAGGGAGGACCCACTTGTGTAATTTTTTGTAATCTTCACCTATGACATAGCTCACACACACCATTTATTACCCTCAGCGTATTGTTCATAATATTCTTTTCCTTATTACTATCCCTTCAAATCAACATTCCTATGAACTATCAGATAGCCTTTTTTTTCCCATCCGAGGTCTTTATTGATAAACACACCATCATAATTTTCATGCCTTCAGAACTAGTTGAATTACCCTGGAACCCTTTAACAATCGTCCAGATGTCCTTAGTTTACATTTTTTAATTTCAAAAAAATATATTAAAAATTTGGTACATTCTCTAAGTGCCCTAACTTTAATGAAAATATATATACATGACCTCCCCACAACACTTACCATCATTTTCCACTATTCACGTGGGGGAGTTTTTCAAATTTTTTCTCTACGACTTGTGATTGTGAGACCCTTGCTTTTATACCTATATCTCACTCTCTAGTACTCTGATTTTCATTCTGTATGAACCTACTTGACCCTGAAGTGTTGAGCTTAGTCGTGGGGGTGGGGCACATGTCGAATAGCACATAAATTTTCTAAAATTCATCATCACCCGAAGGACATATTTAAGGGTAATTAGTTGTAAAATTAAGAATATCATGTGTCAAAAATAATTTCATCCCCTTAGCTATACCAGAAAATTAAATTTGGAAACCACCTAAGCAAAGAGGACTCAACATTATAATCTTTTGGGGACATGTTCTTTCAATAATTAACATCACATGGAAATAAAGTAAATCTATTAAGGCAAGCAGTAAGGTATAACCTAACTTTGGTAACAACCTTACTAACAATTGGTCTCGTGTGCTTGCAGATGGCCCTGAAACGTGGACAACAGGAAGGTCCTGCTCAAGGTGTGATCAAACAACCTAGGAGAGGTGAAAGACAAGATCCTGGTGGACAACATGCAGAATAGGAGGAACAATCATTCAACGTTCATCAAGAAGATCCTCCTACCATATGGTCTAGGCAGGCAGAAGCAGGAGATACCCTCTCTGAAAGTGGTGTCTAGTACTTAGGGGAAATGTACCAATTTTGGCACAATAAAGAAGAAGATACCATGGTTAACATTTGTGGTGTGACTATGGATTTCTCTGTTCAAGCCATTTTAGAAGTTGCTCAGAACCAGCTGGACACTTTCAGAACCAAGCAACTTAATAAACTGTTAACAAAGAATAAAAGGGTGGCAGAAGAGAAAGAGAAGGCTGACTGGGCTGCCTCTATGGCACAAGTGCAAACTCACACCACGTAGGTGATATCGCATACGCAATATCGGGTCTTCCCTGCGATATCGCGTACGCAATATTACGTCGCACCGCCAAATCTATAAATAAGAGGCTACTTTCCCAGTTTTAGGCATCCTAGTTAGATTGTAGTGAAACTCTGGCAGTTTGATCCCTCCAGAGTTAGTTTATTTTTCCAATGTCTGCTCGCAGTGTGGTGAATGTAATTGTACGGTGTCTTTATTCAAGTGTGACGTACTTGGACATGCACATGACCTGCAATAAAGATCGAGATTACTTCATCATTACAGCATTCACTTTGTTATTTATTTATTTGTTTATTATTTCTTTAATGTTATTTACTATTTTCTCTCTCACCCTTAAACTCCTAGAAGCAGAACGAGTACGACTTGATTATGAGCATTTAAGTGTGACTACTTGGTAGCCCAGTGGCGTAGCTAGGATTTGTGCTTGGTAATCCCAATGGCGTATTTGGGATCTACGCTTGGTAATCCCAGTGGTGTACCTAAGTTCTGTGCTTGGTAGTCCCAGTGGTAGTCATGCATGAAGTGCAAGATGTGTACGGTTGATCAAGGAATCGGTTGCTCGTCGCACTTAGGCTAGATTAGATTTCCTTACCTTTTCCTCCTAGATTAGCTTAGTTAATCTTACATTCCACTACCTTCAGGAGTATCGTTAGAATTAGGAATACATCATACACCTCATTTGGACTAAACCATATGTGACAATTACAATGCTAGTCCAGGTGGGAAGACAACGAACTGCGACCTAAGGATAACTGTCTAGGTGCCACAACTAGTCCATCTGCAGAGTTCGACCGGATCGTGCATGCTACGTTCATTTTGTATGGTTGAGTGTAGGGGTACCTCACCACTCATCACAATCCCATAGTGTTTAACTCTTATATTTATCAATAAATAATTATTTAATAGATTAAGCAATGCTAATGATTTTTTGATAATAAATCAAAAGTTTTTGCAACAACGATGATATTGTAGTTATAATATTCTATGTGATATTGTAGCTCATTCTATGATGTCATATATATAATGTAATAGGCTATGGTAATGTGGCTCATGCCTATAAATATGAACCCACCATCATCTCAAAGGAACCTTTTTGGTAGGTCATATAATCAAACTCTTACAATTTTATTTTGTGAATTTAGAGTTAGTTGTGAACGCTTGTAGTGTAGAGATAAATAATGTACAACATCTTATTTGAATGAAGTGTAGTTGGATGCACTTCATATTTAGAAATAAAGATCAAAATTATTCTTAACCATTGTAGCATTGACTTAGATTAGATTTACTTTCCATTATCATTTATATTTACAATGTCATTTACATTTCTGATATTATTTACATTTCCACTATTTATTAGTTACTTAGTGGAATAAGCATGACTGATTTCGAGTGTACAAATATAATCATCTAGTAACCTAGTAGCAACTTAGCCTGATTTGCTTAGTAGCTAACTGCTTGGTAATCCTAGTGGCTATTAGCTTAGCCCAGGGCATGCCTAGCAAGTTTGGACTAGATTCTTATCATTGTTAGATTAGATTAGCTTTACATTTTCATTGTTCATTAGTTAATAGAAATCATATTTAGTTTGTGATATGTTTTACTTTAATACTCTAAAAGCCAATCAACATCAACATATTACATATCTTATCGAGAGTTAAACCATATGTTCTAGTCGTTACTAACTTCAATAGGGAGATAATAATCATAAACTTACTATCAATACACTAGTATATGATATTGTCTCATTCATAGATTATGATCTAGTTGTGTGCATATGCTTGTAACTTATATGGTTGTGCGTTGTCACCTCTTGATGCTCATCATTAATACCATGCCAATGATGGTGTCAATATATACTAGTTATAGTTAAGCTTATTAGAGTTCATTATGTTAACATCTTAAACATTTATCTTTCAAATATATAATTATTTCTAAACATATAATTGAGCACTAATTGATTAAACATAGCTTCAACACACAAAGTAAATTTTCCACCTCTTAATGATATCAATGAAAGCAATGATAGAATTTATACAAAAGAGAATTGAAATGAGCTTATGTAAATAAGAATTTCCTATGCTCATACTAATCCATATTGTCCTAACTTTACTTTTACCTTTCATCAAGATGAATGGTTTAAATGGAAAGACTTACAAGGTAACATAATACTTTCACCAAACCATTTAACACAATCTATGCTTCAAGTGCATTTCTTCAATTCAATGTTAGCCTTACTCATGGAGGCTATCAGGTCACATAAAACATGACTAGATCATATTAACAAATTGAAGCCCAAATTAAAAGAGATATAATAATGGAAGCAAGATATGAGTAGAAAAAGGGGAAGTGTGCTTCTCAATTAATATTGCCCTCATAGAAAGAAGATGTCGAACATTAAATTGAAAAGTTTCACCATTATCATAAATCTAATTTTTGACAACATGTTCTACATATTAAAGATTTTGTACAATAAAAGCTATACTCAACCTTAGCAAAAAGTTTTGGAAGGGATGCAGACCCCAGATTAAGGAAGGATCCAAGGTTTAATACCTTTAGTAAATTTAGAAGAGAAGAAACAAGAGACCATAGAAGGAGAGAAATTTGGCACTACTCTCCAAGTCCTCCATCTTTTTCATCACACTCATCAATAGATTCTCACAAATGTGAACGTGTGTGGAGATAGAACACTAAAAAGGGATTTGTAATGATAAAAAAATTCAGTGTTGAAAGAACCAAAAATTCTCATGTGTAACAATTTATCTCTAGGATCCATGGGTCTTAAAAAGGATCTAGAGCACCTCAAACAATCTTGCTGATTACTTGAGGACTTGAAGGATCTAATACTAAGCAATAAAAAATAAATGCAAAAGGATGTTTTAACTATAAGGTTCAATGCAAAAAATGAGAACATAGAGTGAGAAAATATTGTCAAAAAAGCTAATACTACAAACTTTGATATTAATCACTCTACGAAAGAAAAAGTTGGAAACAAATGTTTAGAGAATATAGATTATGGATTTTAGGAATCCAAGAAATACGAGAATATCTTTAAGCTATGATGCAAACTACAAGGTGTGTTCTACTACAATGTTTGCACTTATTTATCTCAAACAAATCTACTCATGAACTTTGCTTATCACCAATATTCTCTACTTTTGATAATCTACGTTGATGGAAAATGGTTATGGACTCTTGAAATATGTGCATTGCTGGAAAAGTCTTATGTTTGGCCTAAATGCAAATGATCAACAGTCCTTACGAGGATCAAACTTTGGTTTAAATAGGCTATGAATGTGCTAATTCTTTGCTGACTTGATTCTAGTTGATTTTTGACATTCCTTGCAACATTTTTGATGCCTCTCAGTGGCCAAAATTTACACCATATGGTATACCAATGTTTTGACTTTTTGGGCATGAAATATCAATGTATGTGGTACTTTTCACCATGAAAAATTGCAGCATGTGGCCACCAACATGTGTGGATTTTCCTTCCAGATTTGGTGGCATATTTGGGCTATTTTCATGGCCCAAATTCTAATGTGTGAACCACTAATGTTTTTGGCTCTTGTTGCTAGATGTTAGCAATGTATTAACATTTGGGCTCCACAAGCTAGCATAAATGAAATTCATAGCTTATGAACTGTAAATTTCACTTTACACATCAAAAAATGTCTAAAAACTTGCTAGAACAAGGTCACCTAGTAGAAGTTTTGATGGGAAAACAAGATAATTGTGTTTGCTTTAAATTTCCGTCAAATTACAATGTAAACTTTGTCTTCAAGGATTTTTATCTATCACATGATTTTTCTATGAGGTATTTCATTGGTCCTCTTTTTGATCTTCTAAGGATTGGCCCAAGATACATCGACAAAAAATATGAAACATCACTGTAGGTTCATCACCAATGCTCCCTTTCCATATTTGATTCAGTATCTATCAAACCATGCCAAGGAGTTCTCACAATAGTGAAACATGGTTATAATGGGATGTTATGAGTTTGGGATGAAATGATGGCTACATTGGCTATCTAGGAATAGTCACATGGGCTAAAAAAGAATTCCAAATGTTGATATCATGGCTATAGTGTGACAATGACATGTGTACTAGCTAGAAAGGCCTTCATGCTTCGTGCTCAAATGGCAAGTCAATTGATGATGTCTTAGAGGAACCAGAACTCCATCCTTGGGAATCTTTGACCACTTAGCTCTTTTCTTAGAGTTGTTGATTTGATTGTATTTAGGCTACATTGGCCTCTTAGCTTTCTTAACAATTTTCTTTCCCCTTTTCTTTTTTTAATGGGTGAAACCTTCATTGGATTTCATTTCCAAGGCCAAATTTTGGCTCATTTTCTTGTTGAATGAAATGTGTTATATCCAACGAACTTGATGGTAGTGAATGTCAAAGGAGATGTCACATGATCATGGTGCATGAATGTCAAACATTGGTCTTCATTGTTAGCAAGGTAAGGAGGGTTGTAGTTTGGCTACAGGGGTATGGCTTAGAAAGGGTAAGATAAGTGATCTAAGGTAAGCATTCTTGGCACAATTTGACAAGATAACCAAATCTCATGTATCAAGATCACATGATGACTCACTATTACGATGAATCACACCTTTGTGATGGCTCTAGGCTCAATCTACAAGAAAAACTCCAAGAGGACAAGAAACAAGTTAAAGAGTTCATGTGATTATAATAGGTTGCATAAGTCCACATGAGATAATGAGTAGATATAGGCCATCATTGGTTATAACTAGTAAACCATGAGAAACATGTACTTTGTTTTATAGATATATACAACATTTTCAGTCCTTTTAGATCCAAAAAAAGAAAAATAAGAGGTCACACATACTCACTTATTGTAGGCTACAAAGGTTAATCAACGCCGAGTACTTGTTCAAGTCTACAAACAAACACAAGCCACACTAAAAGCAAACATGTTAATGTTAGATGTAATCAAGGCTATGTGAGGGCTTTACATGTTTCCATGTAGGGATTTGATGATGTCTTGGAAAAACTTAAGTTTAGGTGAGGAACTTAGTTTCGAGATTTTCTCTTTACCATTGTGGATTGAAGTAAGGAATTTGACCAGGAATCCTTTTGTGATGTTTCTAGCTTCATGTTCAAGAGCAATCAGGCTACTTTAGGGTATTAAGGCTATATGGTAGAATGGCTTTGAGGCTCAAGGCTTAGATATTCAAGGTCAACTTGGTCTAACAACATCAAAAGAAGGATCTACTTAGGCTTAAAGGTTAATTTGAATCACTTTCTCATCTTCCTATCTCAATCTTGCATACCAACATAATCACATCAAGTGGCATATGCATAATATATTTTTATTAAACATTGTTAAAATAACACAAAAATACTTGTAATAACAGAGCAAAGTAAGATAAAGTAAGGCCAAAAAATAGTAAAACAAGGCTAAACAAGGCAGAACCAAGTCACAATATGGTGAAAAAAGGCCACAAAAAGGTAAATCAAGGTGGAATGAGGTGGAACAAGAACCAAATGATGCATATTAAGGGCCAAATAAAGGTTAAAAACATGCAAAATGATGTCAAACGAGCTCGAATTAGGTCTTAATTATGCCAAATGACATCAAATAATGTCAAATGATGCAAAATGATGCTAAAACAAGGCCAAACATGGTCAAATGATGGAAAATGTTGTCAAAAGGTGGTAAAGGTAAAATGATGTTAAAATTTATGTAAAATGATACAAAATAACATCAAAATGTTGCAAAATGTTGTCGAATAGTGTCAAATGATACCAAATGATATGAAATGATGTTAAAATGAGGTCAAAAGATGTCAAATGATATCAAATAAGGTCAAAATAGTGAAAAGTAATGTCAAATGATTCCAAATGATGTCCACTTGATGAAAACATTATGGGAAAATGATGAAAACTAGTGTCAAATTACATTAAATAGTGTCAAAATGGTGAAAATTGTTGTTGAATAGTATCAAATAACATCAACTAATGTCAAAATGATACCAAATGGTATCAAATGAGATCAAATGATGGAAAGATGATATCAAGTGGTATCGAATGAGGTCAAACAAGGGTAAACAAGATCAAACAATGTTGAAATAATGCACATGGCCCTAAATGATATCAAATGATGTAGAAGTAGGTCAAGCATGGTCGAACAATGTCAAACAAGATTGAAAATAATACTAAATAACAATATGTGGTTTTAGGTACTTTTATGATCAAAATAAGGCAACACCTAGTGAAAACAAACCATGAATTGATGAAACAAGTAGAAATTTGATGAAAATATGTTATAAATTGTCAAAATAAGTAAAAATATATAGAAAATAAGCTATAAATAGGTAAAATAAATAAATAAAAGAAAAAATAATTAAAACACAAAAAAGTCTTGCAAAAATAGTCAAAATAGGAAAAAAATCTTGTGAAAACTACTGTAAACTACTAGAAATGTGGTTTTTTGTGATAAAAATAGTTTAAAAGGCTAAAACCCTATGTTTTGAATGTGTGTAGACCACCCCTTCAACATGTGGACGTTTTGTGTTATGTACACAATGTGTGGGGCCTCTTCAAACTATGTTTGGGCTAGATTGACCAAATTTTAAGCTTGTTTGTGCTTCATATGTTGGTTCACATGTTGTTCTAGCATGTGGGGCTTGAAGCTCCAACATGTGGACACTCTAAGGCTAAACTGCAACATGTATGACTAGTTCTCCTAATGTATGAGCAATTTGGACCAGGTTTTAGAATTGTGGAACTCACCATGACAACTTGTAACCACTCTAGGTCAAGCCTTTGTCATGTGGGATCCACCTTGACAGAGTTTAAGCACATTTTAACTTGTGTATTGTTATTAGAAGCTTCACACGTTGGTCCACAGGTTGGCCTAGCATGTGGGGCTTGTCTCCTCAATGTATGAGACTTCATAGGTCATTTTGTGGGGATTTTGGCCATGTTTTTTAGCTTCTATAGGCCCTTAGGGCAATGTCTAGGGTTTGGTAGGAAGATCTGTAGTTTTGAGGTGGTATTAATCAAGGTATAGGTTTTCTTGATGCCCACATGTTGGCCTAGATATTAGCCCAATATGCAAGACTTGTGCTTCCAATATATTAGGTCAAAACCCAATCCTTGTAGCTTGCAAAGGTCAATTTCTATGTTAGTTCTCCACTCTAGGTCTTGTGGGTTCCACCAAGTCACTTTTAAAAAAAGTTTGATGTGTCAAACCTTGGTATAATCTTCACACATTGGCCCAATGTGTGGGGTCAAACTTAAAATTTTTGGTGATTTTTAACAAGGTTTTCGACATTTTCAGGCCTCCATGTCAACATCTACGACTTCGAGGAGGATCTGTAGATTTTGCAACTATTTCTAGCAAAGTATGAGGTCTTTTGGATAAGCTCAAGAGTCCTTGAGGTCTTACACATTATACTATACATTGAACCAATGTGTGGGAATAATCTTTCCAACATATGAGCTTCAAACCCTCAACGTATAAGCTTTCTTCTTCAAATTTTTAGTGTTTGTAAAACTTATAGAAATTTTAATATTTGGTAGGGTCCTCTGAGAAACTTAGGATCGATTTTGAAATGCTAAGTTTATAGCCCTAAATTTCACATTTTAGCCCACATGTTGGGGCTTTTTTGATCAACGTGTGACCAATACCTTAGGTTTTACATGTTGGCCTATACCTTAGACTAGAAAGTCCAACATATGAAACTAGAAGTTAGAAAATTATAATAAAGATCTAATGTAAAAGGATTATTTCTCCCTTCCATCCTTTTTAAGTAGAATATAGTCTAGTGTGTGATGTATTTGGAGTTTTGGACCAAGTCTTATTGGATCCACAAATTACCAAAAACTATCCATATGATAGCATTGGAACTTGAAAAGTGAAGATTCTAGCAAAAAACCAAGGTATGAAGCTAAGTTCCTTAAATATCCCTTAACCTAAATGTGTGGATTTTTTTCTTGATTTTTCAAATGGTTTTTCTTGTTAATGTATGATGTACCTGGAGGATTTTTGATACCAAACCTCATCATTTCAACTAGTTTCCTTCTAAATCTCCTAAGTGTGGTGGCTAGGATCTATAGTGGTGGTTGAAAATCAAATTTCCAACATTTTTCTAGTAATATTTTCTTCTATTCATCCCTGTCCATAGCATTGTTGAAGTAAAGCAAGGAATTTCAAGCTTTTCTCCATGATAATCAAGGAAAATATTTGAGGCTTTCGGTAACCATGGTGAAGAAGATCGAGTCGACTAGTCAAACTTCGATTTTTGCCGAGGAAGAGGAGGCTATTTGCATTTTTTCTAGACTTCCATATTTTTCTATAGGTAAAGGATCTTCATCAAGGTCTACCATGTGGAAATTTCTCACCATTTTTCCAATTTTGATCAAATTTGTGAAAACATTTTTCCACCTCTAGGCTTACCTAAGTTGAAAGTTTTTGATCAAGTTGTGTTGAATTAAAGATCTAGGCCTATCGATTGTATTGGAATCAAAATTTTGATTTTTAGAAATTGATTGAGGAATTTTTGGATTTTTTCCCAAACCTATACACAACATTTTTACTTTATTTTTGCCCATTTTGGTCAAATATCAACGTTTTCTCTAGCCTACATATGGTGAAATTTTCCAATTTTGACTACATGGGATTATTGTTTGGGATTTTTCAGTTGATTTAGAGATGGAATCATATTTTTTAGATTTTTAATTAATTTTTATGAATTTTTTCCCAACCTATTATTCAACATTTTTGCGTATTTTATCAAGATTTTATAGTTTTTCCATGGAAAAACTAGCAACGTTGTCCAGTTTTTAACCACATGTGATCAATGTTTTAGATCTTTGGGTATTGGAGATAAAATGTAGAAGGGTCCTAGTCCAAGTTTATATTTTTTATAAATTTTCTCAAATTTTTCCCAGAGCATTTACTATTTTCAATTCATTGTAAACTAGGATTTTCTCCAATCAAAATTTCAGCTAGAAAGTGATACAATGGTAGTCTTTTTAACACTTGGATTATAGCATTGATGGTTAATTTTGGTTGTTTGGGTAGTTTTCACTACATTTTTAATTGAAAATAATTTTTTATAAATTTTTATAATTTTTTCTGAGCACTAGAATTTATATTGATCATTGTGAAGTTTGGTTGTAGAATTTTTTATTTTCATGACCAGAATTAACAATGTCAGTCGCTTTGGCTTGAATTTTGATTGTCATAGAGTTTTTCTATGTTGTAGCTAGTGTCTGGTATTCTTTGATATTGATAGGGCAACATATAAAGACTATTGGGGGTTTTTTTATGGGAAGGTATGGCAATGTGTAGGTTCTAAGAGCCAAGAAAACTTATGTTTTTTGTTTCCACTTTTCTTACATCACTAGTGTTTAAGCATGTTTGGGTTTGTTAACCACCATACTTTAAAAAATCCCATTCCTTTAGTTTCAACACTATCAATTTTGTTTCTAGTTTGGTCAAAAACTTGAGTTTCGACACTATCAATTTTGTAGTTTTGGAATTAATGTGGTTTTATGTTCTAATAGTTTTAATGTTTTGGTTGTCTATAGGCCTGGGGTATTAACAACAATGAAGTTAGTGATTATGTTGATGATGTTCCTCCTCCTCCTCCTCCTATGGCTAGGAGTTAAAACAATAAGACTATGAAGTAAATTTTAGCAATAAAATGAAAAACATAAAAATGTAAAATGAGGTATAAATTTTAAAGAGAAACTCTTAAATAATACAAGCAAATAGGTCATAATGTACACATAATATGGACAAAAGGAAGGCCATGAATTTACTAGTTTTAGGCCCTGGCAAGCCATATTTTATTTTGGCTTTATGTTTTTCTATTTCTATGTCATTTTGTATTTTATGTAGACATAAGAAAAATAGGCATAAATCATAATTTGATGCAAAAATGTAAGATATGTCTACATAGTAAAATAGTGAATATGATGTAGCAAGGTGAAAACTTATAAAGTAAAATGCAAATATGTAAATGAAAGTTGAAAACAATGCTACAAATTAAAAGTCTACATCATAGTGTACAAGGTTTAAAAAGTAAGCGATGTACTCAATCACGCAATTGTTTTCTAATCTTTAACAGATTATAGAATGTGTAAGGTCTTTGTTTCATGATTTTGTATGCCCTATTCCCTTCACTTATAACATTGAATGAGAGCTCTTCCCATGATTCATTCATGGCCTCATCATTGTTGGTCTTGGCTTGATTGATTTCATTATGGTTCCTAGCTATGTATTAGATTCTGAAAGTTTCTTCTTGAAACTCCACCTCAAACCCTTGTTCGATGTTAACATTATTGACAGACAAGGAGACTATTCTATCTTCATGTATTATAACTTCACCTTATTCATATAGTTGATGAATTTCTTGGTTTATTGGGGAAGAAACTGCTTGTAACTTAGCTAGCCAAGGTCTTCCTAGGATCATGTTGAAACATGGTGTTTCTTCCACTACAAGAAAGTCAACTGACATGGAAAATTATTTCCTAGCCATGTAATCTAATGAAACCAATCCTCTCACCTCTACCCATGATCCATTAAACAATTTAAGTGTAGATGTGAAGGCATTTTGAATATGTTCTACCAAGCCCAAGTGTTCTATGATGGAAAATGGGATAACATTGGTTGTAGCACCATCGTCAACATGTACTTGATGAACCTTGTATTAATCCACTCTAATTTTTATGAATAAGGGATCTTTCAACACTTTGATATTTTTCGGATTGGTTTTCAACTCGTTATCATGAAATATTAAGATGGTTGACTTTAGTTCTTCCTTGGGTGAAGGTGGTACTATCACTGCATGGATAGACTTCTCATTGGCTAGGATATCTTCACTAATGGAAATGGAAGTTAACATCTTAACTAAGGTTTTCTATTGGGTAGAGGAGGTCATACCTAGGTTGTATAAGCTCAAAGATGTATTCTTTTATTTTAGTGAGAGCTTGACCTACTCCATGGAAATGAGGAAGTCTTTATTGTTATTAGATGGTTTCTTGTTTTTGTTGGCTTTGACTTCCTTCATTCTCCATAGGATCTTGACCTCATGCTTTAGTGTTTGTTGTTTTGGATCCTTCCCCTTTTCTTGTTATTATTTATCCCTCCTAGCTTGGCTAGTTGATGCATCTTAAACATTAGAGCTCATGGGCATTGCTAAAATTAAGGTAGGCTTTGGTGGACCCACTTCCTTCTAGACTTTTAATTAGTTAGTGCCATTAGCCTTAAGCTTAGGAGCTAGCTTCTTGCATTATCTTGGTGGTGATTTCTTGTTATTTAGTTGGGAAGAGGTTGAAGCATTGGCTACCATGGGATGATGCTAGTTAACTTGGGCTATAGGCTTAACAACGGTGGGAGGGGGTACTCTAATGAAAAATAGTTCTTTGGAAGGCAAAGGTGGTGGTATCCTTATACCAAAAGAAGTTCTTGAACTCAATGAAGTTGAAGCCCATTCATCACAAGGAGGTACCTGAATCACAAATGGCTTCCTAGTACATTTAGAATTATTATTAACATTAAACATAGCTATGGTATAGGGGTCATTGTTAGCATTTAAGAGATCCTTGTACACTTACATGTGTTGGTTTTGGGGCCTAACCAAGTTGGATGTGGTAGAGACTAATTCTCCACCATCTATCATCTTTTGTAAATAATCTTTTAAAGCCAAGAAAAAATTAGTGTCATAGCCAAGAAGCTGATGATAGTGGTAGAATCAGGCTTGTTTAGAGTCTTTGGGAATAAGAGGATTATCTTTTGTGGATATGGTGAGGTCCTTAGTGATGTCACACATGTGATTGTGCCTCTTATAGGCATGCTTAGTTAGTTTCTTGTATTGGATATAGATACTCTTAACAACTATCAAGAAGCTCAAATGGTTTCATGGATAATTTAATGTACATGGATTAATCCTTACATTCAAAGTTAGGCTTTGAAAAATTAGAGGTAAAAGCACGTAATATCGATGGTTGAGTTGTTGTGGTAGGGGTCCTTTGTTGTGTTGTCTTCAACTCTTGTGTTGTTTTCATTTCTTTGGCCACTATGGCCATGGACACACACTTTTTTTCCTTTTTCTTTATCCTTTCTTGTATGTTAGTTCTTATATGTTACATAAGCTAGGTCATTACTAGCTTCTGCAACATCTTCTATGTTTTTTATTTGGAAAAAGGCTTGGCTAAGTGACCGTAGATCTAGATAGTATAGCTTGGACTTAATGAAATTGTTAACCACCTCCTTGAAGATGGCCAAAATATGTGTTTTAGATATGGGCCCAAGGATCTTATTGAGGATCAAATTCCATCTCTATATGAACTTTTGAATAGGTTTAAGGAGCCCCTATTTAACTTTCATAAGCTAGTCTAATGTTGTATCAAGTTTGAAGTTATACTTGAAATGGTTAATGAATTGTTAAAACAAGTCATGTAGAGAGGCAATAGAGCCTTTGGATAATGTATGATATGAATTTAAGGCTTTTTCAATTAGGAACATGGGAAAGAAGCACATTGCCATATGTGGTCAAGCTTGTAACAACAAGCATTTAGAACAGAAAGTAATGAGATGCAAGTTAGGATCACACATGTCATTGTATTTAGTGAAGTGAGGAATTGGGATGTCCATGGAAAGATTTATGTGTGGGATGGTAGGACTGATGGGATCGTCTTGGTAGAATTCCATAATATTTATGATCTTAGTGGTACTAGCCTTAAACTTATATAACTTTTTGGTGAGTTCTTGGATCATCTAGAAGGCTTGATCCAAGCCTTGGGGCATCTTTGTAGATTATGGTATTTAGATTGATGGCTGTGAAGGAGGCTGGATGGTTTAGGACCATGCAATTAGCATTGGTATGGATAGGAGAGTTTTCAAATCACGATTGGAGGGGGTTAAACAAGGATAAGGAGGTTTAGGCTAGAATGTGAGGGATGAAGAGAACATGAAATGTATGAAAATCTTGCAAGCCTTGGGGTTCCAAAGAGGGGCCCACTAGTATGACAAAAGGAGATGATATGGTACATACCACTAGTGACATGTGCATGGTTGTAAATAGGAAGGCAGAGTGGGATGCTGTTAAGATTGGTGCACTACAACAATAAGTGTTGGGATGAACATGGTAGGAAATAAGGGATTGGATTGAGAAACTTGATTTATAAAGGACATAAGTAGTGTAGAGTTAGGGATGATTGTCTCTAGAACCAAACATTGTAAAAGGTCCCCTATGAATGTATCTAGTTCATATGCCACTTCAAACTCATCCTAGTGCTCTTGGTTTTGGTCTAAGCTAATTTCATTACTCACCTCATTGATGTCTGCAAGTTGTGCCAACATGTGTGTATAAATTTCGTTAGTTCAATTCGATCATAGGGTGAGGGAATATACTTCTTCTTCTTTTTGTCGATAATCTCAAACCAATATTTAGACTCTAATTTTGTGCATGGGATGAGAAGGCCAACTTGGATCTTAGCATAAATGAAATTGTAATACTCCTTGTGAATGTTTCCATAGGCTAGGTCTTATTCCCTTTACCTAAGGGACTATCTACATTCTACCATAGTCGAATCCCTAGGATCCTAAATGTAGATGGCTTCTTGATTTGAGGTCATGTGTGCTATGTTATGTTGTAGAATTGTTGAAGGATGAAAAGCATAGACAAGGTAAGGTTAATGTCTTGTATACCTTGATGAAGGTTTTACATGTTTTGAATAAGGTTTAAAGCTTCCAACGTGTGGAAATCTTAGCATGTGGAACTTCTAGTGTGTGAGAGTGTAGCTTGTAAACCTCTAATGTGTAAGAGCTCCAATGTGTGAAACTATAGCTTTTGTAGGACCAACGTATGAAAGTTAAAACTAGGAAAATAGCTCACAGTGCCATTGTATTGATAAAAATAAAAACTTTTAAAACTTTTCTAATGCATTTGACCAAGTTAGGAAAAATGTTAGCATAATGCCACAACACTCTGGAGTGAAGCTCAAGTTGTAAAGGTTTTGGGATCCTAGAAACCACATTCTAAGCTTGTTGAGACCTTACAGGGTTGAGTGGATTTGTGGTATCAAATCACTCTAGAGCAAAGCTTAGACCTTGTATAGAGTGTGGTACCCTTCAAACCACTTTTGAGAGAAACAAAGTCCAAAGGTATGCAAGCAAACTACCCTCTGAGTGTAGATTACCCACGTTAAATCTAGTATGTGCTTTGTGTTGAAAAATTTTTTTATTTTAGAAACTTAATCAATTCCTCCACACACCCCTCCCTCCCCCCTCACCCAACTTCTAAGTTCAACAATCCTCAATAGTTTGCCAGTAATAACCAACCTTTGTAATCTTACGAGTTAAAGATTAATAGGCTACATGTCCTTCATGTTGTAAGACTTTTATCACATCATTAGCTTCTTCTCTATCTAAACAACTAAGGAGATCTCCTTCAAAGTTTTTCCTAAAAACATTACCATTAATCATGGTAGATTTAGAGCTTCTAGATTTTAGTATTTTATACATATACCTAGGTAAGTCTAAAGGGTAATGATAAAAAATTAAATAATATTTGATATTTCTATACCAAGGATCATTTAAGCATTTTGATGCAAATAGGACTAATTTGTTATTTTCAAGTTGTAATACATATATAGGTATGGATTCAAGCTCAAATGGGACTTTTGATTTTTCTACAATTGATGCTTTGGCTATCAATATGGTTAAATTAGTTCCTTTTACTAGTTTGGCTACGTACCATTAAATGTTATCTTCTTAAAGCTTCATAACCCATTTGGCTCTTTTTTTTCAATGATCTTGGAGCTTTGCTAGAGTGATAATAGCAGGATCTAGAATGATTATGAAAATATTTGGCTTTAAAAGGTAAAATCAAATCTTTTTTTAAAGCTTTAACTACTACATATAGTTGTTTTTCTATGGGAGAGTATCTCAACTCAACATGTTTAAGTGGATTGGACATATAAGCGATGGAGCATTCTTCCTAATCAGCTCTCTTGAGTCAAAACGGTAGCCACTATATAATCACTTATAAAGACATGTAGAAAGAAATCATTTTTATACCAAGGAGCAACTAAAACTAGAGCTTCAACTACAGGTTCTTTTATAGCTAAGAAAACATTTTTGTGTTCAGCAATCCATATAATGTCCTCATTTTTTTTTTTTTAGCATTGGGTTAAGAGACCTTACTAGTTTAACAAACATAGGAATATATCTCTTGATAAAGTTAATCTTCCCAAATAAAGCTCTTAAATCCTTTTTGAATAAGGAAAAAGGAATTTCTAAGATAGCATTAACATGTTTAGGATCAATGGAAATGCCTTTTCTTGTCACGATGTGATTAAGGAATTTTCTAGTTTGTACACCAACTATAGACTTCTTAGCATTTAATGTCACATAATATTTTCTACATCTTAAAAATATACTTTTAAGATCTTGAATATGAGTTCCTTTATCAGATGAGAAAACTATTGAGTCATCTAAATAAATGACTATGTTTTTCTTAATCATCCCTTCAAAAGTTTTATTCATAACACATTGAAAGGTTGATCTTTCAAGCATTTTGGTATATTGAAATGTTCCTCATTTTGTAACAAAAGTTATTTTATGTTGATCTTTCTTATTCATGATAATTTGATTGTAACCTAAGTATCCATCTAAGAACAAGTACATTTACACACCATTTACTACTTGAAGTAATTCCTCCATAAGTAGAAGTGTATAGTTATCCTTAATGCAAGAAGCATTAAGATTTCTAAAGTCAATGCATAATCGTATCTTTCCTGATTTCTTACTTATGGGGACTAAGTTTGAAACCCAACTAGAATATTTAACTAGATATATGATTTTATATTCCAAGAGTCTATCAATCTCCTTTTTTGTTAAAGGTTTGATTTTAGGATTGATTAGTTTTAATTTTTTTCTAAAAGGTTTAGTTTCAAGTCTAACTGGTATTGTGTGGGTGATTATAAATGGATTATAAACCTTTAAATCTTCATAGAACTAGGCTAAAACATCATTGAATTCATGTAGCAATTGATTAAAATACCCTTTTCATCAAAATGTAAATGTTTATCTATGCAAATATGGTGTTCTTGATTTTTTTATTTTTTTTTACTAAAGGAATTTTAGTTTTTGTTAATACTTGTCAATATTTGTGTTTTAATACTTCAATTTTATTATTCATTTTCTCAAATTAAGATTTTCTATCAATAGCACTGGGTGAAACTTCATTGATAAAGAAAATTCATTTGAATAAGTATGTGAAGCTTTAAGAATTTGATCATAAAACTTCCCTTGACTAGTAAGAAAATGAGTAATTTGATTATCATCATCAAACACTTGTAAAGATAACATATTATCAAGGATGAAGTAACAATCAATCTTTTTCATGATGATTTTAGAATCCCAAGCTCGATAAGAAAACAAAAGGTCAAGGACATAATTAGCTTACGCTAAAGCATTTAGAATGTGGTTTTCATTCCTAGGGATATGTTCTAATGTGATAAGATCAAAATCCTTGAACAACTCTAATACATATGTCTTTTATGCTCTCATTAAAGGATCCTTATTTTTAAAAAACATTGTTAATTTGATTCACAATAAGCTATGAATTACTGTAAATCTTTAACTTTGAGAGGTTAAACTAAATAGCATATTTTAGTCCATCAATCAAATCTTCATATTCAGCCATGTTGTTTGTCATAGGCTTTGAACAAATGAACGACCTTACGTTTTGGAGCTTCCCTAAGGGAAATTAACATAATTCTAGCATTACATCCTTATTTTGATGAGGCTCCATCAATCCTAAGTATCCATGTGTTCAAGTTATTTAAATCTAAAGAGCAAGCTCTTCAATTGATATAAGTATTATCATCATCATAAATTGGATTACCATATAAGGATTAGATGATGAGGATTTTACTAATATTGTTATCTTTATCAATTGGTGGAGGATCACGAAATAGAAAATTCTTTTTATCATATTGGTGAAAAGGTAGTGTGTCAATGTGAAGTTTAGAAAGCTTCCTATAAGTTTGGTAATAGGATGTGGCATAGGTATAGATATAGGGGTTTATGTCAGGTAAGGAGTCATTCATTGCATCAAAATTTTTTCCTAGCTTGTACTCACCAAAATTAAGATCAATAACTTCCAAAAATTTTACACTTTAGCCTATTGATATGGCATGAGATTCATTAAGACTTGAGGTGATATGATGGTGGAAAGGTTCTCTAGGAATTAATACATGTTCATATCCTCCTTTAATTGGAAGAAGAAATTTTGAGAAATCAAATCTAAAGAAACCTCCTAACTAAACACCGAAAGTACGTGATAGAAACATGTCATAAGTAGGTTTCATATCGACTACTAAGATGTCTATGTGACATGAGAAATTAGGATATTGCTTTAGGAAAATTTGAATATCTTTAAGTGATCCTACTACATAGACGTTAGATCCATCAAGTTAGATAAAACTTCTTATTTGGAGAATCATTTGGGCTCATAAAGTTTTACATACCTCAAGAGGCATTACATTTATGGTAGCTCTTGAATCCATTAGGCAATTATGAATTTTCTCTCCTAGTATGACTAAAGTGATTAGAAGAGGAGGTTGGTCCTTCTTAGCCTATTGATGAAGAATGGATTTTTTAAGGATTCTAGCTCCATCTACAAAATGAACATGTTTTTCATTTTCCCTGAGAGGTCAACACATATGGTGTGATGGGGGGGGTGGGGGGAAGTGTATTATGTCATTATCCACATCATGCACCATGGGAGCCAAAGAGTCACTATAGGGGAGCCAAATCTGAAAAGTCAAGGAGCCAAGGAGTCACTACAAAGGAGCCAAATCTGAAAAGTCAACGAGCCAAAGAGTCACTACAGGGGAGCTAAATCTGAAAAGTCGATTACTTCACCCACTTGAATTGTGTTGGAATATCCTTGAAATGATTCTATTCTTCCTCATCAAGCTGCTCTAGTCCTCTGCTGGTGTTGTTCATGCTGATCATGTTAGATTGGAACTGTCGAGGCCGAGGTAGAGGATGACCACAAATCATAGAAACTAAAAATCTAGAATTGATGACTGTAGAGGAGAGAAGACGATTTCTAAAAAGAGAAGCAAAATAGCATGAATGAGAATGACAACTAATTTTATGAAATTTAGGAGTATGTAATTTATGCATTTTTTTAATATTTCAAAACATATATTTATCATAGGTGATGAGTCGCGATATCGCGTACGGGATATCATGTACACGATATCGCGGCCCATCGCAATTGCTATAAATAAGAGGTAGCTTTCCCTTGTTCACTCATCTAGACTTAGACCTTAGCCAAACTATAGCAGTTTTACCATTCCAGAGTTAAAATAATTTCCATGTGCCCATAGTAGGAGTCTTAAAGTAAATGGATCTTTATTCGAGCAAATTGTACCTAAGCACACATTTGTGTATGGCAATAAAGATGAACTTTCTGATAAACCTTGCAGCATATGGACTAAGCTAAATAGGATTTAATTATTTTTAAATTTTTAAATGCTTTCCTAGATAATCAATCTCTCTCAACCCTCAACTCTCCTAGTTAAGTACACTCATTACGACTGCTTCGAGCATGTGTGTAGTGCTTGGCAACCCAATAACGATTAGCATTTGGTAATCCCAGCAGTGCTGCACTAGTTCAAGATGTGTGTGGCAAGTGGGAACAGATACTAGTGTTAGGACAATTAGAACTTAGTTAGTGAATAGTTAATGAAATTTATCCATTAGTTCTCTTCACCCTTCCTCATTAGCATAAGACATTAAAAAGATAAAAGATATAAAAATCATATACCTCAAACTTACTTAACCATACAACTGTGACAATACAAGTAAGTTTGGGAAGACAACGATTGATTAACCCTAGGTGTTCCATTAAGGTGCATAAGCACTTAGTCCTTGGAGTTCGACTGGATCACGCGTGAGATGCTCGTATTCATATGGTTGAGTGTAGGGGTGCCTCACCATTCATCATTGGCGCCGTTGTCAAGGACTTAGTTCTTTGTGCACTATGTAGAACATAAGAAATCATCCATATCATTGGGAAGCTAGAATGAACCCTTAGGGTTGATCAAGAAAAGATAAGACAACGGTAAACAGCACACCGAACAAGAAAAAAATATCTTCTTCTTCGCACAAAAGCATTTTACTACCTAGGAACAACATTAGAGACAGTCGATGGCACAACACACACAACCAAGATCTGCCTGTTCCTCAACAATTTCGTGTGGTATATATTCATCATGATGAGTATATATCCAACTTTACCTTTATTTTCCATCAAGATGAACAACTGCGTTGGAGAGACTTGGAGGGTAACATAGTCCCTAACATGTTCCTTCGTGCTCTTGCACGAATAGGCATGTCATAATTGTACGCAGAGTACGTTGCATGTGAATACGACACAAGAGACTACCATCCCACAGAAGCGCAACGTCAACGAGACTTGCGACAAGAGAGTTACCACACAACTTTAAAGGGAAAAGGACCCCATAATGCTCCACCCTTCTTAAGAGAAATTGAGAGTGGTGAACCTATTTCAATAGGTTCTCCACAAAATGATGTTCCCCCTTCTAACGATGGTGAGGAGGTGGTGTATCAGAACCTTCACTCCATGATTCACAACCCTGGTTCTGATCCCCACAAACACCAAGTGTTCAACAAGGGAACACAAACACATGATAAGGATGGGCATTCTTATTATCATCACGATCAGGGCTGGGACCATCAAAGAGAAGGTATGGAACATCGTCATGGTGATGGTTCTCCCCCTTCTTCACCTTGATCATCACATTCACCCTCTCCTTCAATATCAGGACCCAGTCATAAGGAACCTAACCGTGAGGATAAAGGTAAGCAAAGTGAGAAACCTCAACGAGAGAGTTGAGAAAGAGGACAAGGGCACTCGAGAGAATCGAGGCATGGAAGAAGGGAGAGTAGGGAACTGCGTAGACATCACAGACACTATGAATGGAATGACCATGAAGAACTCCTACTCGCAACCCGAAGCATGTTAAACATAACGGAGGCTGTGAGAATCCCCAAAAAGCACCAAAAAGATAGTAGGATCAAGAGGTTAGATATGAACAACATCCCACGATTTGAGGGGGGATACAATGTTGATCCTCAAAACCATCTACAAGCATTTCACGATGCATGTGCCTTGCAAAACATTGAGAACAAGTGGCAAAAACTAAAGTTTTTCCCAAGGACACTAGTAAAAGAAGCGGAAAGCTAGTACTGATCCTTAAAACTGGAAACCATTAGGAGGTGGAGTACGATGCTAGAACTGTTTAATGATAAGTATCAAATGTACTCCTGAGTGTCCAACCTATGAAAGCAAATCCAAGGATGGAAGTAGGGAAATGATGAATCCTTGGATGCTACCATGGACCGTTATTATGCACTGCTACATCGTTGCCTAGGCCATGGCTACTCGTAGCAGGATCAACTACGCCATCTCGTAGATGGACTTAGGCATGAAACCAGGAGAACCCTTGGAACATATGCCCAAGGGAGATTATCAGAGCTTAGGTTCCATTAGGTTCATAGATTGTTGGAGCAAGTAGCTAAGGAAGAAGGGGAGCTACGTAAGAGAGAAAGTGTGAAAGAGTACAACCGCAATCCTTTCCTCTGAAAAAGGGGAGTGAGATTCTATGAGGAGGAGGAAGAGTCACCACTTGAAGAGATGGTGAATAGGAAAACCTTGCCACTCCAAAAACTAACAATAGAAGTATCAGCAAAGGTAGACCAAATGTGGGACTCCTTAGATAGTAGATTTGAAACTGTTCTCAAAATCATATAGGAGTCTAAGGAGTGAGGTAGTGACTATGACAAAAAGAAAAAGAGGGATTTGGACTATGCACATAACAAAGGTAAGGGTAAAATGGCCATCACCAAAGAGGTTATGGATTCTGATATGAACAATGATGGTGGATGTGAGATATGCCAGTATGACCATCCTAAGGGATGTTGCCCAATAATCTCACATCTGCAAGAGTCTAGGGTGTATGCATTTAACCCACGACTTAACAAATGGCAAGCACCCCAACAGTTACCTTATCCCCAAGGTAACCTGAGGTAATTCCACCAACCATTAATGTATTATCCAAGTGAAAATTCACCACAACCTATTGAGCAACACCAGTAGTGGTAATACCCACAGTCATGGGGGATGCCACCACCATAGCAACAATACCCTTATCGGCAACTGGATCCATATGGCTACTATGTGCAGCAGCCAATCTCTCCACGTGACTCTATTGGTCACATTACTTCACAACATCACTACCAAGCTCAGGAGTATTATATGACTCCTTCTCCTAGGAGAGACAACCCACAGACATACCGTCCTCCAAATTCATCCGCAACTCTCACACCGATAGCTCCATTACCACCTGCTCTAGCAATGCAAGGGGAAATCCCCACTCAACCACAACAACGCAATGCTATGAGAGCTATAAACCTTCAACCTGTTGTTGGTTCTAACAACCATACAAAGAGAAGACCTTTCTTTAGAACCAACAGTCCAACCAAGCTCTCACAACCACAAGCGATTGAGCTTCTAAACGCTTCTCCATCAAGTAAGGCTTCATAGCTCCCTTCAAATCAAAAACAGAGCTCAACTTATACGGTTATGTTAACACATGCCGTCACTAACTGGATTAAGGAGGGCCACCTTCCCAAGAAATTATCTAACCCTGGAAGGCCTTTAATATATCTCCAAGTCACTAGGAATGAATCATGTAAAGCTCTTCTGGACTCAGGTTCCGGAGTCAACTTAATATCACAAGAGATGTATAAAGCTTGGAACCTGCCTCCACTAAAGAAGAGCAATATTCGCTTAGAGATGGCTGACCAATCTATCACAGTTCCCTTGGGACAGGTGGAGGACATTATTACCACTGTGTGTGGGTGGTCATACCCAACTGATTTCCTAGTGATACAAGTAAATAATGATAAAGGAGACTTCCCAATAATAATGGGAAGGGCATGGCCAAGTACCATAAATGCATACCTAAGAATCTATGATCTTTCCCTGGAAATATTTAAGGAAAACACTTTTGGGAAGATTGAGAAGAAGAAAGTTCCATGCATCACATACAGTGATACATGGTGTGATTACATGCAGGAATGTTCAGCATTTCCTACATGTAACTGGTGTGCCCAAGGATTTAACATACAAAATTTCCTATATGTAGCAACCACACAACATAAAAACAGCCTGTGGTTGATAGCTAATCAAGAGAGCAACTCACCAACATGCATGGAATCAATTGAGGAAACAACTTGTGCTCACATCGAAAGCATAGATACACTGGAGCAAGAGCGTCCCCAACTTCCAAACTTTAACCTAAAAACATCAATTGGGGGAAGTTGGAAACTCTTAAAAAATTCAAACGAACACTCTGATAAGAGACTACTAGCTAACGTGCAATAGACCAACCGTTACAATGCATCTAAATGGTCAATGCACATCATACCTCGAAAAAGGAACAACCCTACTCATTATTTTGGATCTCCCCTTTCAATTCAGTCATGGGGGAGATGGCCACCTATGCGGATCATTTGAGGCCCTCAGTTCCTTTTTAAGTTTTTGTTTTACACATTTTTGTTTTACAAATTTCTTTAATTTTTCTTGTTTTTGTTTTACAACATCGTTCGCACTTTTTCATTTCTTTGTGTACTTGTTTGTTTTGTTAGGTTCATCACCTAATAAGTGCTCTTAATGGTGGTATGAATTGTATTCCATTGATTGCTAATGTTTGGTTTTTACCTTTGAGTTATAGTGAGGATACTAAAGTATGGTTCTTTTGATATAACATGCAATGAGTCCACATCATCCATGCATCCATAAATTTCTATGGTCTCTCTTGGCTTGGAATTGTACAGTCCCTTTCTTTAAATAATAGAACTATCAACGAATTAGTAAATGGGAATTTCTCAAACTACGGAAGGACTCAAGGATTGAAAAGGGTGTAACTTCAAGGGGATTTGATGAAATTGTGTTGGCCATTCACTTGGGTGCTTTGATGTTTTTTCCTAGAGTTTTCCTTACCATTCTGACGTTGCTCCATTATCGGGAAGTTGAGATAATAAAAAAAATAAATCTTTGCATGGTGTGGTTTTTACGCAACATAAAAGAAAAAAGAAAAAAAAGAAAAAAAAAGTAAGAATTCAAAGCACACTCCTTAGACCAATAATCATTTGGGCTACAAGCATGGTTATGGAACTCAAAAAACATGTTCTCTCTAACTAAGGTCCTTTCTCGCTTCCTACATTCTCCTTTTTCGTTTCGTCGAAATGGTGGTGACTCTGTGATGGAGGCATTTATGTTACTTCAGGAGGATGGATTGGCCAAATGTATTAATGCAAAGTCACTGGATGTGGTTGGTTTGAGGCTGGATTTGGAATGAGATCTACTAAGTCACATTAACCATTAATACACAAGGGGCTATACACCACCTTGTTCTTGGGACTCCATTCCATTCTATTCTCCTCATCATTCTTTCTCCATTTTTCCACCTCATTGCTAGTTGTATCAATAGTCCATATTTTGGTTGATGCATTTTTTTCTTTTTGGTAAATTCTTGTGGTTAAGACTTTAACTCTTACTTCCAAATGACATTTTTAGAGCCTACGGACTCGCTGAATATGGGATTGCCAGGGCATTAAGGGCATGAGCCTGCTTTGGGGAGGACCCACTGGCATTCCTATTTGGTGCATCAATTAATTTCTTTTCCTTAAACATTTTTCGTAATCAACTTTTATTTTGTTCATTTCCATCCCTGAGATCCATTTTATCAGTGTTGTTGTTTCTTTTTCTCCATCTTTCTTATTCCTTATCTTTTTCCATTCTCTTGCTACCGAAGGGTTGCTCCTAGTCATGGGGGTCCTAGTCCAATTTTTTTGATTTTCTTTTAACCCCTAAATCTTGGGTAGTCACTAGTATTATATCTTTAGATCCGCATTAGCCATATCACAACTCAGCCAATGGACCTTACAATGAGGCAAGGTATCAACTGCATTGTGATTTATTTACCCTTGCTAATATAAGACTATGTTGTGTGTGCGGATGACAATCATACACTAATGGATTGGATCTAGAGGAAACACTTGGAATGGACTAGTGCTAGAATAGTTATGCAAGGAACAAGATTGATGGCACGCTTACGAACGGACAATGGAAGGTGCAATTTTGGCATCGGCAGCAACACATCTTCTTTTTCTTTTCTCTCTCTCTCTCTTCTCTCTCAGCTACCAAATAAGGCTAGATGTCAAATATGAATAGTGTTCACTCTTGTGGTCATGAACACTAATTTTGCCATATGATCCGTTCACATGTCACCCCATTCACCATTAGCGTCATTCAAGTCTATAATCCCATACCTTCCCAATATTTTTCAAGGAACTCGAGGACGAGTTTTCATTCAGTCATGGGGGTATGATGAGTCGCGATATCGTGTCTACCTCCATGATATTGCATATGCAATATCGCGGCCTACTGCAATTGCTATAAATAAGAGGCTGCTTTCCCTTGTTCACTCATTTAGACTTAGACCTTAGCCAAACTATAGAAGTTTTACCATTCTAGAGTTAGAATAATTTCTATGTGCCTACAGTAGGAGTCTTAAAGTGAACGGATCTTTATTCGAGCAAATTGTACCTGAGCACATATTTGTGTATGGAAATAAAGACGACCTTTCTAATAAACCTTGCAGCATATGGACTAAGCCAAATAGGATTTAATTATTGTTAAATGTTTAAATGCTTTCCTAGATAATCAATCTCTCTCAACCCTCAACTCTCCTAGTTAAGTACACTCAGTACGACCGCTTCGAGCATGTGTGTAGCACTTGGTAACCCAGTAATGATTAGCGTTTGGTAATCCCAACAGCATTGCACTAGTTCAAGATGTGTGCGGCAAGTGGGAATGTATACTAGTGTTAGGATAATTAGAACTTAGTTAGTGAATAGTTAATGAAAGTTATCCATTAGTTTTCTTCACCCTTCCTCATTAGCATAAGACATTAAAAAGATAAAAGATATAAAAATCATATACCTCAAACTTACTTAACCATACAATCGGGACAATATAAGTAAGTTTGGGAAGACAACGATTGATTAACCCTAAGTGTTCCATTAAGGCACGTAAACACTTAGTCCTTGGAGTTTGACCGGATCATGCATGAGACACTCGTATTCGTATAGTTGAGTGTAGGGGTACCTCACCACTCAATAGGGAAATCTTCTTATTTTATTTACATACTTACATTACATATATTTTTTAGGTTGCATCAACTTCAGATCCCCTCTCATCACTTGGAAATTTATCCATTGTAATGATCCACATTATTAATACTAATAATGTTAATAATCAAGAAGAAATGCAAGTTGGTGTCTACCCATACTCAAGTTGGTACATATTTAAATTCAATTTTTAGTTTAAATTTCCAAACATTTTTTGTAGGCATTGGAAATGCATCTATGCCTGTTAATCAAGCAACATCTATTCTAGAAATCACACACAAAGAAGAACAACAATTGTAAAAAGATCAAGAACAACCACATTATAGTGAGAGTGAGTGCCGAATGAGGCAACGTCAATAGGAGGAAAATTCATTTTATTGAATAAATGAAGCTATAGATGTCGCCAGTGCACCAAAAATGGAAACGCCTTCTTCTGAACCTATTTAGTCTTTCTCAAGATTGCAAAAGACAAGTACAGAAATTGCTTAAGCAATATAGAATTTTAATACTATAGTTAGAATTTTTGCAAATCCACGTTACTACAATGTATGCAATGAAATGTTTCTTGGCATATTATTGGATTTAACCAAAAGTAGAGAACCCACATGTAATAGGTGCATTAATGAAAAGAAACATAATATTCTTGATAATTTTGGTTATGAAATCAAATGATTTTCTGTTGAAAATAACATGGATCCAAGTATCCAACCACCTATCCTAGGTTGTTTAACTAAGGTTGAAGAAATGTTAATTACAAAAATCAATCCCATTTTACAAGTGACCCATGCAATTGGTGGACAATTCAAGTATAAAGGTCGCACAATTAGCTTTGCTCAAGATGTCACATAGATTACTAATAGACTTTCTCTTAGAATTAAAGATATCCCTTTCTTGATATTGAGAAGAGCAAATCAAATAGGCACCGAGTATAATTTCATTATTAACAAGAGATGAGTTTATGAAGGCTTAATTTTTAAGAAGGCAAATGATCTGTACTATCAAGATGTCAAGATTGATATGCATACATTAGATGATGTTGCTGATACCATTGATGTTAACATCTTCCATAACATTCCTTATATTCCATTGTCAGAAAAGGATGGAGAAATGAGATTGCAGTTTCAAGGTCCTTTACTTCAAACAGATGAAGAAAACATTATTGGTCATACATCATTAGTTGCACAACATCCTGGAATTGTAAAGAAGAAAATTGATTGGATAAGAGCATGGATGCATAATCCATCATTGTAGGATTTAGATGTTGCTCAGTGGCCTTCCATGTCTGATTCTCCTATTAATGAGTTTAACATGATGGGGTTATTTATTATGGCATTTCCAAGTCTTTTTCTTGAAGGAAAATGTAATTTTCTTAAATGAAGTGCTAAAGACATCAGACTACATGAATATGCAAAACATCTTATTCACTACAAAGATGGTAGATTTGGATGCCATAAGCAATTCAAGTAAATATTAATTCTCCATTTGTTTTTTATTATCATTATTCATAATTTTTTATAACATTTAAGCAATGATGTGTGATTTATTGTAGGTATTATATCTATAAAGTCATTAGAAGGAGATAGGCAATGGAAATCTACTGCTGTATTTTTTTAAAAAAAATATTGTTAATGCATCCATAACTATTGAAGAACTACGAGAACAACTACATAATGCTCCATCACATGTCATTGTTGATAATTTAATGCAATATGGTACATCCATTTGTGGTACACCATCTTATTAGAGAAAATGTAAAGTAGAGCTAACTAACATGGTGAATCAATTGGGAACATCTATTGGCTTGATCTCTATTGGCTTGAGTTGCATAATCTAATGAAAGGAGATCCACTTAAGAATTCATTAGAACTCAAACGTTGGAGGTAGAGTAATAGCATAGAAAATCCACATATTGTTGCAGAGTTCATGCATCGTCATTACATTGCCTTTCTTAAAACATTTTTGATGAATGAGTTCCTTGTTGTTGACTATTGGACACAATATGAGTGGTAGCATCGCGGATCTCGACATGTGCATGGTTTCCTATGGATACAAGGTGCTCTAAAGGTAGATGAGCTTGATCATAATGATCGTCACATCATGCATAGGGCAAATGAATTTTTTTAATTCAATTACAAATGCATGGAATCCAAGATTTACAGCTAACGGACATCCAAATAATGTAAGTTCTCATTTATCTTTTCTATTCTTTACACAAAGTTTTTTTGTTAATATTGCCTAGAATACAAAGATATTAATTTCTCCATTGTTACTTCTTTCAATCTGTCTTCTCACTTAGGCTTTACATGTAGATATGTTACGTCATCCATGTGAGTTGACTATTGAACAACTACAGTGTAGGGATTTGAAAACTAATTATGCAAATTTGCTTAATACTATTCAAAGACATATTGTATGCAAACCCAGTGCATGCTTACGAAAACATAATGGCAAAGAAGTTTGCAGGTGCCACTTTCTAATCAAAATATTGTATCATTACTATTTCCTTACCATTAGTGACAATAATAAGATGTTGCAAACAATGCAGAGGCCTATTGCATTGTGTGTAGCAGATAGAGATCCCCGTGGATTCAAAATCATAGATGATAACAATAATGATATAGAGTGATCTCTGCTTATATGTGAAGGTGTAAGGGTAATGCTCATAGTTAATCTTTGTCCTAAAGCAAGATTGATGAATGGTGCACTTGGCACGATTCACAGTATTATGTATCCCCAAGGTAAACAACCACTTGCATTACCATTGTACATTACTATTGATTTTGACTCCTACATCGGATGTGCCTTTGATAATGGTAATCCTCATCATGTGCCAATTATACCTATGGTTTGAGGAGCATCTTGTCAGTTATCGTTATAATTGGCATGGGCCATGACTATTTATAAATCTCAAAGAATGACACTAGATAAGGCTACTATTGGCATTGGTTCAAGAGATGTTATGGGTTTAACGTCTGTTGCATTATCTAGAGTTAAGACCATTGATTCTTTGAAGATTCATCCTCTTTTCTCTATGCAAAGATATAGAAAGATTTCAGATGCTAAAAATCTTCAAAGTAGAATTGCATAGGAAGTTTGTTTTGCTTAATTGGAGTATTACACATATTGAGTTCACACTTATCATTGTATTTTGCCTTTTGCTCAATCTTATTATACAACTTTTTAATGTTTGTTGCAATAATTGTGCAATGTATTCCTTCATCAACATATGCAAAATATATAAACTTATATTTTTACCAATTAATGTTTACAAGTATATATTATTTGGAATGCAAATAGTGATGATAATTTAAAAATTTAAAAAAAATTAAATTCTACTTATAGCCCGCAAAACCGCTCCACAAGAGAAGTTATGGGTCTAATGTTTGTTGCATTATCTAGAGTCAAGACCATTTATTCTTTGAATATTCATCCTCCTTTCTTTGTGCAAAGATATAGAAATATTTCATATGTTAAACATCTCCAAAGTAGAATTGCATACGAAGTTCGTTTTGCTCAATTTGAGGATTAGGCATATTGAGTTCACACTTATCATTGTATTTTGCCTTTTTCTCAATCCTATTATACAACTCTATAATGTTTGTTGTAATAATTTTGTAATGTATTCCTTCATCAACATATACAAAATATATAAACTTTTATTTTTACTAATTAATGTTTACTAGTATATATTATTTGGAATGAAAATAGTGATGATAACTTAAAAAATTAAAAAAATAATTAAATTCTACTCATAGCCTGCAAAACTACTCCATTAGCCTATATATATATATATGTCAATTGTCCAAGATGATTTTATATATATGTCAATTGTCTAAGATTATTTTAAAGAAGATGATGTTAAACAAACCTAACCACTAGACGAGGTAACAAGATAACTAAAAATGGAATCACTCATCCCACCTCTATTTCTCTACCATTTATCCAATTTAGTTTTACCCTCTTGGTCAAGTTTGCTCTGTCTTTGTTTGTTCATGGCGTTTTTGAGAAATAAATCTCTTGCATAAATACCACTCAAAAACACCATGAACAAACAAAGATAGAGCAAACTTGACCAAGAGGGTAAAACTAAATTTGGTAAGTGGTAGAGAAATAGAGGAGGGATGAGTGATTTCATTTTTAGTTATCTTGTTACCTCGTCTAGTAGTCGAGTTTGGTTAACATCATCTTCTTTAAAATCATCTCAGTTAATTAATAGATCTATATATATATATATCTAAGCTAGCTCATAGGAGTCTTACCTTTATCTCTAGATTAATTGATCAATCCATGTATACCTTCCTTATCATATTCTTTAAAATCATCTTGGCCAATTGATAGAGAGAGATATATATATATATATAAGCTAGTTCGCTTCCTTTGCTTCTTTAAATTGCACTAGTTCATACATGGATATGTTAGCCTTAATCCTTTTCAAATATTCTATAAGATCATAAGTTTTCATCTTGCTCCTAGGCTCAGGTTGGTTTTGGTTGGAATGATTATGAATTTGTAATGATGTTCCATGTTTTGTTTGTTGTTGAAATGTATTATTATGATTTCGTTTGCTAGGAGAAATGCATGTGTTTTCCTTTGGATTACTAGAATTGTTCATAATCTCACTAATCTTCCTAAATTGTGCATTTACACAAGTACATTCATTAATCATAACTTACTCAAAGGATGCTACAATTTCATTTTCAATTTCACTAGGGATTTCTAGAACCATTAACGAGACTTTTCCCTTCTGGTTATTTTGTAATTTTTGTGTGATAAACTCGTATAAGGCTTGGAATTAAGGGACAAACTTATCAGAATGTTGTTTGGTGTTATATAACCTATAATATTTGTTAAGAGCTACTTATCCTAGGTTTCTGTTTGCCTCATTATATTGATTTCTTATTTTAACATTGTTGCATTTTAGTTTAATCACTTTATTAGAAATATTTTGTAGGGTGGTTAAGACTTGGTTCATTGGAGGTTGATTCTCATATTTTGGTAAGTTGAAGACTTGCGTTGTCTTGGGGATAGGAATAGAAGGCATGGAGGGAGGATTGATAATAGATTACATTAAGGCCTTCAATTGATCATTGTTTAGGCCAAGATTTTGAGGAAATAATGAATAAGAAGCATTTGGTCTTTGAATATTTGATAAATATTTTAGGATAAGAGGATTGGCTTAAAAATAATTTGAGACTATTGGAGTTTGGAAACCTATGCCAATAGTTCCAAATTGGGATTGTAAAGAGTTCATAAGGGTGAACTATTCAAGTTTGATTGCTATGGATATGGCTCCTTACAAGTCAGTGATATTAGGATCAGATTTAATTTCATATACAAAGAAAGGATCAACAATAGAGAGGAAAAATTTTAAGATTCCTTCAAGTTGTGGATTCATCTTGCTTGGAACATATGATAATTGTTGAAGGAACCTTACATTGTAATTTCTAATTGCTTCTCCACTAAGCTTTCAAAGGCTAGTAAAGTTACTAGAAGTTATAGCTTGACTAGTAAACTTATCAAATTGAGAGGGGAAACAAGATTTGAAGTTGTTCCAGGTTGAGATTGATGAATTGAGAAGGGTTCGAAACCATTGAGTTATTGTTCCTTGGAAGATAGTGACAAAATACCTACAAGCCACATCATGTTGAATTATATTGTGGAAACCTAGTAATGTCCTGAAATTTTGAACATGTTGATGAGCATTAGTGAAAGAGGAGTTGAAAGAAAGGGAAGTATGTTAGAGATGTTTTAGAATTGGGTTAAAATGTTAAAAGTTAAAAGAATTGTTGACCAAAGATTGGGCACTAGGATTTGCCATGCTTGAAGAATGTGAGGACTTAGATCTAAGTCTTGTAGGAACATGGCTTAAAAAATGATTAGCTAAGAAGTTTTATTTTGTTGTTTTTCTAGTTTGAGGCCTAAGAGTTTTACTAGGTCCAACGATAAACTAAGTTAACAACAAATGAGATTTTTCTAATAATTTCTTTTTGGATTTTTGATGAGTGGCGAGATACACCTACACTCAACTATATGAATACGAGCGTAGCACGATCCGGTTGAACTTCGTAGACTAAGTACCTACACTCCTCTTGGAACACTTAGGGTTAATTATTCGTTGTCTTTCCAGACTTACTTGTAGTTGTTATGGTGTATGGTTAAGCAAGTCTAAGGTATATGATTTTTATGTTTATGTATCCTATGCTAATAGGGTGAAGAGTTGAGAAACTAATTACTAACTCTAACTAATGAACTAAGTCTAAATTAACCTAGCGTCAGCATTCATTCCCACTTACCGTAAACACCCTGAACCGATGCAACCATGGCTACCAAACGCTAATCATTGCTGGGATCACCACACGTAATGCACGTGCTCAAAGTGATCATACTGAGGCACTTAACTAGCCTAAGCGTGATGAGCATCCATTCCTTAATTATCCGTACACATCCTTATATGCTCGTAATCAAGTCGTACTCATTCCGCGTTACTAGGAGATAAGGGTGAGAGAGAAAACACTAAATAATAGGTAAGAAATAACATGTAATAAATAACAATAATAAAAATCCTATTCAATGAGCTGCAAGGTTTATTCGAAAAGCTCATCTTTATTGCCGTACACAAACTTGTGTTCAGGTACAATGTTTGCTCGAATAAAGATCTGTTCACTTTGGGACTCCTACTACGGGCACATGGAAAATATTCTATCTCTGGAGTGATCAATCTACCAGAGTTTCCCTACTTCTAGCCTAGGATGAGGAATTAAGGGAGAGCCACCTCTTATTTATATATATGACGGCACACCGCGATATTGCGTACGCGATATCGTAGGGGAAGATGTGATATCGCATACGTGATATCGCGAGGGATGCGATATCGCGGCCCATGCGATATCGCGTCCCATCATACCCCCATGACTAAATGAAAACTCGTCCTCGAGTTCCTTACAATAATATCAAGAAGGTATGGGATTATTGACTCAATATGGAACTAATGGGATGACATGTGAACGGATCATCATTACAAGACTCAACAAACTG
Organism: Gnetum montanum; assembly: GCA_015680685.1. Classification (NCBI taxonomy): domain Eukaryota; kingdom Viridiplantae; phylum Streptophyta; class Gnetopsida; order Gnetales; family Gnetaceae; genus Gnetum; species Gnetum montanum. Next base: position 317,287 of record MNCI01009981.1, on the reverse strand, counting down.
GTGTTCATGACAACAAGGGTGAACACCTTATTACATTGACATCAGGCCTTAGTTGGCAACTAAGAAAGAGAGAGAGAGAGAGAGAGAATTTTTGTTGCTGCCAAAGCCAAGATTGTGCCTTTCATTGTCCATCCGTAAGTGCATCATCGATCTTGCTCCTTGCATAGCTGCTTCTAGCACTACTCCATTCCAAGTGTTTTCTCCAAATTCGGTCCGTGATTGCATCGCCATCTGCACACACAACACAGTCTTATATTAGCAAGGGTAATTGAATTATCATGTAATTGATACCTTGCTTCGGTGTAAGTCCATTGGCTGAGTTGTGATATGGCTAATTGCAGATTTGGGGCTATAATAATGATGACTATCGAAGGTGTAGGGGTTAAGAGAAAATCGAAAAAATTGGGCCCCGTACCCCCATGACTAATTGCGAAACTCCAGTAGCATTAGAATGGAAAAAGAATAAGAACAAGAAGATGGGTAAAAAGAGACAACTAAGACATCTATGAAATGGATGTCAAGATGGAAATGAAAAAAATAAAATTAATTGCAAAAATGTTAGGGAAAAGAATTTAACTAGTGCACCAAAGAGGAATGTCAGTGGGTCCTCCCCAAAGCAGGCTCATGCCCTTAATGCCCTGACAAACCCACATTTAAAGAGTCTGTAGGCTCTGGGAATGTCCTTTGGAACAAGAGTTAAAGTCTTAACTGTAAGAATTTACCTAAAATAAAACAATGCATCAACTAAAATATACACTAACGATACAATCGGCAATGAGGTGAGTAACAGAGAGAAGGGTGGAGAGAAGAGAATGGAATGGAATCCTAAGAACAAGGTGGTGTACAGCCCCTTGTGTGTTTTATGATTAATGTGACTTGGTAAATCTCATTCCAACTCTGGCCTCAAACAAACCACATCCAGTGACTTCGCATCAATGCACTCGGCCAAACTGACGACTTGAATAACAAGAAAGCCTCCTCCAAGAGCCACCACCATTCCGACGAAACAAATAAGGAGAATGGGAAATGAGAAGAGCCTTAGTTAGAGGGAACATTTTTAGTTCCATAACTAGTGCTTGTAGCCCAAGTTTATTTTGTCTAAGGGGTGTGCTTTGAATTCTCACTTTTTTTTTCTTTTTTTCTTTTTTCTTTTTCTCTTTTTTTCCTTTGCTTTTTGTGTTTTCTTGTTTTTTTTTCTTTTTGTGTTTTGTGTTTTTATGCGTGAGAACGAGACCATGCAAAGACTTCTTATTTTTATTGGCTCAGCTTCCGATAAGTGGGTAACATTGGAACGACAAGAAAACCCAAGAAGAAAACATCCAAGCATCCAAGAGAATGGCCAACACAAATGCATCAAGTTCCCTTGAAGTCACAAAAGCCAAACATTAGCAATCAATAAGAAAGCAATTCATACCATCATGTAGAACACTTATTGGGTGACGAACTTACAGGATGGGTGACACACATACAAACACACAAAAAAAATGGAAAAGTATAACGATGTTGTAAAACAAAAACAAGAAAGGTTAAAGAAATTTGTAAAACAAAAATGTGTAAAACAAAAACATGTAAAAAAAACTTGTAAAAAAAAAATGTGTAAAACAAAAACTTGAAAAAAAAAAATGTGTAACAAAAAAATGTGTAAAACAAAAACTTGTAAAACAAAAATGTGTAAAACAAAAATGTGTAAGACAAAAATGTGTAAAACAAAAATGTGTAAAACAAAAACATGTAAAAAAAACTTGTAAAAAAAAAATGTGTAAAACAAAAATGTGTAAAACAAAAATGTGTAAAACAAAAATGTGTAAAACAAAAACGTGTAAAACAAAAATGTGTAAAAAAAAACTAAAAAGAACTGAGGGCCTCGAATAATTAGAATAGGTGGCCATCTCTCCCATGACTGAATGGAAAGGGAGAGATCCGAAATAATGAGCGCCTATTTGAATTTCTTAGAAGTGCCCAACTTCTCCCCATTGATGTTTTTAGGTTGAGGGGCGGAAGTCGGTGACGCTCATACTCCAATGTGTCTATGCCTCCATTGTTAGCATGAGTTTCCTCAATTCATTCCGTGCATATTAGTTTGCTCTTCCTAGTAGTTGTCAACCACGGGGTGTCTACTACTGGTGTGGTTGCTACATATAGGCACCTTTGAATTTGTATTTCTTGGGCACACTGATCACATGGAAGAGATGCTAAACATTCTTCCATGTCATCACCCTTTGAGTCACTGTATGTGATGCATGGAACTCTCTTCTTCTCGATCTTTCCATATATGTTTATCTTAGATATCTACAAGGAAAGATCATAGATCCCTAGGTATGCATCTACTGTACTTAGCCATGGCCTTCCCATTATAATTGGGAAGCCCCCTTTGTTGTTGTTAACTTCAATCACCAGGAAGTCAGCTGGGTATGACCAACCACACATAGTGGTAATGATGTCCTCCACCAATCCCAAGGGAATGGTGATGGACTGGTCAGCCAGCTCCAGTTGAATGTTGCTCTTCTTAAGTTGGGGCAGGTTCCACGCTTGATACATGTCTCGTGAAATTAAGTTGACTTTGGAACCTGAGTTAAGAAGAGCCTTATGAGGCTTGTTCCTGACAATTTGTAAATAGATTAAGGGGCTCCCAGGGTCAGATAGTTTCCTGGGAAGATGGCCTACCTTGATCTAGTCGGTTACGATATGTGTTAACATAACCGTATGCATACTCTATTATTAGATTGAAGGGTGCTCCGAAGTGTTAGATGGTGGAGGAGTGTACATCGGCTCAATCGCTTGTTGTTGCGAGAGTTTGTATGGGCTTATGGTTCTAAAGAAAGACCTTCTCTTTTTACAATTATCAGAACCAGTAGCAGGTTGAATATTTACAACTCTCGCAGCGTTACGTTGCTGTGGTTGAGTAGGGAGTTCCCCTTGCATTGTTGGAGCAGGTTGTATGGGAACTACAGGTGGAAGAGGTGCGGATGGAGTTGGAGGATGGGATGAGTGTAGAATGCCTCAAAAAGGAGAAGGAGTCCTCCTAAAGTACTTCTAAACTTGGTAGTGACATTGGGGAGTAGTGTGACTCATAGAGTCACTTGGAGAAATCAGCTGCTACACATAATATCCATATGGGTCAGGCTACCAGTAAGGGTATTGTTGTGTTGGCGGTGGCATCCCCCATGACTGTGGGTGTTGCCAATGCTGATGTTGTCCAATGGGTTGTGGTGGAGTTTCACTTGGATAATACGTTAGTGGTTGGTGGAACTGCCTTAGGTTACCTTGTGGATAAGGTAACCTTCAGGGTGTTTGCCGTTGATTGAGTCTTGGATTAAGTGCATACACCCCAGACTCTTATAGATGTGAGATACTTGGACAACATCCCTTAGGATGGTCATATTGGTAGATCTCACATCCACCGTCATCGTCTGTGTCTGAATCCACAACTTCATCGGAGATAATAATTTTTCCCTTACCCTTGTTATGTGCAGGGCCTAAATCTCTCTGCTTTGTTTTACCTTTGTCACTACTTCGTTCCTCCATAGACTCTTCTACAATTTTCAAGACACTTTCAAGTCTTAAGTATAAGAAATCCCACAATTGGTCCATCTTAGCTAATACTTCTATTATTAATTTCTAAATCAGCAAAGTTTTTCTATTCACCAACTCTTCAAGTGGTGACTCATCCTTCTCATCACAAAATTTCACTCCCTTCTTTCAAAGTGAGGGATCACGGTTGTATTCTTCTGCACTTTCCCTTTTGCATAGCTCACCTTCTTCTTTTACTACTTGTTCCAACAATCGATGTACTTCATGGGCTCTAAGTTGTGATAGTCTCCCTTGGGCATAAGTCCCAAGGGTTCTTCTAGTTTCATGCCTTAGCCCATCCACGATGTGGTGAAGTTGATCCCGCTAAGCGTATCCATGGCCCAGGCAATGACGTAACAATGTGTAGTAGTGGGCCATGACAGCATCCAAGGGTTCATGAGTACCATGTTTCCAGCCTTGGATCTGCTTATGCAAAGTAGACACTCTAGAGTACATTTGATACTTATTTTTGAAGAGTTCTAACATCGTACTCCACCTCCTGATGGTTTCTGGTTCTAAGGACCAGTACCAACTCTCTGCTTCTTCGGTGAGTTTCCTTGGAAACAACTTAAGTTTTTGCCACTTGTTTTCTATATTCTGCAAGGCACAGACATCGTGGAATGCCTGTAAATGATGTTGCGGATCTGAATTGTATCTCCCCTCAAAGCGTGGGATATTGTTCATGTCTAAGCATTTGATCTGACTGTCCTTTTGGTGCCTTGTTGGAATCCTAACTACCTCTGTTATGTCAAGCATACTTCGGGTTGCGAGTAGGGGCTCGTCATGATCATCTCTTTCATGATGCCTATGATGTCTTTGTTGTTCCCTACTCTCTCTATGTCCTTGCCCTTATCCTCTCTCTTGACTTTCCCATCGAGGTCTCTCGTCTTTCCTACCTCTATCCTCACTGTTATGTTCATGGTGGCTATGCCCAAATGTGGAAGGAGAGGGTGAGTGATGAGATGAAGGGGAAGAAGAAGGGGAACCATCGCCATGATGATGCTTCTTGCCTTCTCTTCAGCTACTTCGACCCCGATCGTGATGACGATTTGAGTGCCCATCCTTAGCATGAGTTGTTGTTCCCTATGTGAATAGTTGGCGTTCATGGGGATCAGAACCAGTGTTGTATATCGTTGATCGTAGGTTCTGATACCCAACCTCCTCACCATCGTTAGGAGGGGGAACATCATTTGCTAGGGAACCGGTTATAAGGGGTTCCTCATCTCCTATTTCGTTAAGGATGTGCGAACCTTTGCCCTTCAACAGTGTATGTTGGCTCTCCTGGCTTGAGTCCCTGATACGTTGTGTGTCTATAGGATGATAATCCCTTGTATCAAAATCTTCAGCAATGTATTCAGCAAATAATTCTGTCATGCCTATCTGTGCCAAAGCACGGAAGAGCATGTTAGGGACTGATCGATCTAGGGCTAACACGATGTTACCTTGCAAATCTCTCCATCGCAGCTGCTCGTCTTGATGAAGGATAAAGGTAAAGTTTGGAATATACTCATCGGAATGAGTATAGACTTTCTTGTATTGTTTAGGACTTGGCTTATTTTGGTTATGTGTTTTATGTTGCCGACTGTCTCTAGTATTAGTCCTAGGTGGTGAATTACTTTTGTGAGAAGAAGACATCTTCATTGGTGTGCTATTTCACCGTTATATAAATTTTATTTAATTAATTAACCCAAAGGTTCGTTTAGGCTCCCAACGATGTGAGTGATATCCTTTATGTTCTATTCGGCGCACAAACACTTAGTCCCCGGCAATGGTGCCAATGATGAGTGGGAAGATACCCCTACACTCAACCATACGAATACGAGTGTAGCATGCACGATCCGGTCGAACTCCGCAGACTACGTACCTACATGCCTCTTGGAACACTTAGGGTTAATTATTCGTTGTCTTCCTAGACTTACTTGTAGTTGTCACGGTGTATGGTTAAGCAAGTCTGAGGTATATGATTTTTATGGTTTTTATGTTTATGTCTCCTATGCTAATAGGGTGAAGGGTTGAGAAACTAATTACTAACTCTAACTAATGAACTAAGTCTAAATTAACCTAGCGTTAGCATCCGTTCCCACTTATCGTACACACCCTGAATTGATGCAACCGTGGCTACAAACGCTAATCATTGCTAGGATCACCATGCGTAATGCACGTGCTCAAAGTGGTCGTACTGAGACACTTAACTAGCCTAAGCGCGATGAGCATCCGTTCCTTGATTATCCGTACACATCCTTAAATGCTCGTAATCAAGTCATACTCATTCCGCGTTACTAGCAGATAAGGGTGAGAGAGAAAACAATAAATAACAGGTAAGAAATAACATGTAATAAATAACAATAATAAAAATCCTATTCCATGCACTGCAAGGTTTATCCGAAAAGCTCGTCTTTATTGTCGTACACAAACTTGTGTTCAGGTACAATGTTTGCTCGAATAAAGATCTGTTCACTTTGGGACTCCTACTGCGGGCACATGGAAAATATTCTATCTCTGGAGTGATCAATCTACCAGAGTTTCCCTACTTCTAGCCTAGGATGAGGAATTAAGGGAGAGCCGCCTCTTATTTATAGATATGACGATGCACTGTGATATCGCGTACACGATATCGCAGGGGAAGACGCGATATCGCGTACACGATATCGCGTACGCGATATCGCAAGGGATGCGATATTGCGTCCCATCAATTTTCTTTGATTAAAGTAGAAAAGAAAGAAAAGAAAAGAAAATTGAAACTAAAAGTAAGATAATAGAGGAATAAAAGATAGTTGGTTAAGGGAGATCGTGATGGTGGCCCTCCTTTTAGTGCTAGAGAGGGGTGTTGATGCAGAAATTTAGACCATAAGGCAAACTAATGCACAACGTCTGAAAATGCACGATTTCGCAAGGTTGTTGCCAAGGGCATCTTGCTTATAAGCACAATTAGCTCAGGAATAAGTTTAAGTGAAGAAGGAAAAAAACCAATAATTTAAAAGAACATTAAATTTAAAAATATTAAATGATTCATAAACAAAAATATTAGAAATAAAATAAAAAGATCATACTATTAAGTAAATAATAAAATGGCAAAATAAGAGTTCAAAGAAGGACTTCACAAAATCACCGTCACAAGTTACAATTAGTAGGTAGCATTGACAACAACATAATCCCGTAGCCACTACTAATAGTAACAACAACAAGCATCCAACAACAAGAAGTTGGAGGTAATAATACTAGTAATAACAATACTGATATTGAAAGGGAGAAGGAAAATAGGATGGAGAAGATGATGAGGCTAGAATAAGAGAAGAAAAGGAAATGAAAGGAAGGAAAGAAGAAGCCTTTTTATTTCTTCTTGTTGATGTGTTAGCTTATTCATGTTACTCTTCAACTTGAGAAGGCCTTTTATAGTCTTTTCTCCTTTTCTAGTTTATCTTTCGTCTTTTCCTTTTACATGGAAGAAGTGGCCACATGTCTTCCTACTTGTCTATCATGCATAGTTTCTTTTAGAAGAAGTGGCCACATGTCTTCCTACTTGTCTATTATGCATAATTTCTTTTGCCAAGGGTGGTGGAGTAGAGATCCTCTAGATTTCCTCTTTTATTTGAATTTCCTTGCCTTTGTCCATGCTTGCCACATGTACAAATAGGGATACAAGAAAATTAGAATAAAATTATAGATTTTATATTAAGAAGTATTAAAAAAAAAACAAATTCCATTTTGTTTTCAATGAAGGAAATCTTTGGGATTGATAGGAAACATGATGGGCATGAAAAGCCCACCACAACGAATTGGCTGATCATAAGATTTTTCTCTAATAGCCACACTACTAAACATAAATATACACAGAAAAATGAAAAAGTACATAGATTTGGCATGTTGTAGAACTGGTGATCCATATTAAGTACTAAACTCCTATTCTAAGGAAAATGTGGCTACTATAACGTAAGAGTTGAGGCCATGTGATCATGCAAAAGACCCAAATCAGTCATGATCAAGATCTTGAACATGTATGTGGTACATAAGAAAACTCAACAAGAAAGGAAGAAAGACCAAAGGAGGGGAGGGGTGTGGTTTAGAATAAGCATCGGGCCATATCAGCATGTGCTTGCTCTCTCAATTAGTGGGGGTACAAGCCTTGAAATCTTTGTTGGATCTGTTGTATTTTGTATTTTATGTGATCCTTGACAAGCTACCGTGCTGCCAATGTAGACATAAGAGAAAGCTCTCATGCCAACACGGCCCTGCAACAATCCTAGCCAAGCATTGAGCATTGCTTAGAGGACCTTGTTTGTTTGCACCTTTCACTCCAAGAAAATCATTTACATTTACTCCAAGATAGATAAATAAAGATACCTTTACATTTAGTTTGTAGAGATAGATAAAGATACAACCAACAATAATATTTATAGTAAAAATGAAGAAAAAAAAAAAAGATTGCCAGTGCATAACATGTTTAACAAAGAAAACATTAAAAAAGAAAATTAAAAATAACGAATTAAAAACAAGAGCTTAAAAAATGAAAAAGTAAACCAAGAGGTTACAATATTAAATCAAAACACTATTTTAAAAGGGAAAATTTGTCGTTAAAGTCGGGTTGCAAGAGCAGGAAAAGAGGTGCCCTTGTTCTTTACCTATTTCTTTCGAAAAATGAAAATATTAAAAGGGCAGTTATCCGTGATAGTGATACTAAGTTGCTTGTTTTTTAAGTTATGAGACTTGGTTTAAATGTATACCGGAACTCTAAAGGATTGGGTTTTTACACATCTATCCTTCCTGCATTAGCAGAATGAACATTGAACCTCTTCCTGCATTAGCAGAATGAACATTGAACCTCTGAATAATGATCTTATGACCCCGTTGGAAAGAATTGATGGTAAAGTACTTTCAGTTTTTGCAATATGCTAAAGTGGAGTTGGAAAGGAAAGCAATGTGCTAAAGATACTTCCTTGCATTTTTAAAATTAAGCTGGTGATTGTAGAGAGAAGAAATCTTTATTTTCGTTAGGAACATATGTTCACTTTTGAATGGGTGAATCTTGCTCAAGGTAAAGAGATCAGCGAGATGCTGATGAAGATGACTATAGAGGTGTCCCTGGAAGGTCTGCTAGAAATTTCAGTTTTAAATGGCCAGTGAATCCATTTGTATGTTTACCATCAGACATTGGCAAGAAAAGTGGAAAGCCTCCTACGCTTTTGCAGCTTTTATTCAGAAAATATGTGAGGTATCATTCTGTATTTAGTTTTTCCCTCTGTTCTCTTTTTCTTTTGGTTGGAAGGATGTTAAGTTATGCTCAGTAAAATGAAATTCATTAGCTTCTAACTAGATGAGTTACAACTTTGGTTGCATCCCAGGATTTGTCAAGTTACGAGTCTTTTGCTGCAATTCCTAGGGATCTAACGCAGCAGATTTTCAATGAACTCATTGCAGCCCACGGTTTGAAAAAAAGTTCTCTTCAAGCATTTTATGATTGTGCTCTTCAGGTAAGAATGGCAGGACAGAATTTACATTTTCGATTGTGCACATTGCAAAAACATTTTAATGTGTTGTGTCACCGTTAATAGGATGCTCTTCTTGGAGGATATACTGGAGTGGATGACACCTGCTTGGAGTAATAGCGTCACAAGGATTATCTCTTCTTGCTGTTGATATCTCTGAATCGCCTGTAACAGATTCTGGCCTTTCACTGTTGCAAGGATGCAGAAACTTGCAGACTTTGAATTGCAATTACCGCAGCAATATTGCAGATGATGGTTTGAACTTTCTAACAGGTATTTCCCTATTTGTAAAAATCAAAGTACTATTTCAGAGCAGAGCATTACTGCATTCTGAGTTATACAAGTTAGCTTTGGAGCATTTTCAAACACTTTGTGTGGTTCTCCTCTTCAAAGCTGCTTTTAATGAGTGGCTTGTTCTTTGGATTTTGTTTTGTTTGGGAAAGACCAGTAAAAATATGGATCCCAATTTCGGGAGTGTCTTTGGTTAACATTTTTATGATCACTACATAGAAGAATAAATGGAAATATAGAGTGGAGTAGAAATTGTTGAATGACAAACAAGTGGATTTGCTTTTTAATGTTTAAAGTTCAAGACCAAGAACTAGCATGAAGTAAACTATTCAGATATTTGGTGATGAGTGGCGAGATACCCCTACACTCAACCATACGAATACGAGCGTGCACGCGCGATCCGGTCGAACTCCGCAGACTAAATGCCTTAACACCACAAGAAACACTTGGGGTTAATCGTTCGTTGTCTTCCCAGGCTTGCTTGTAAGTGTCACGGTGTATGGTTAAGCAAGTCTGAGGTATGTGATTTTTTTGGTATTTT
>MNCI01009981.1:276954-301947 GCA_015680685.1 Gnetum montanum | reverse complement strand
TTAGTGTGAGTAGTTGTTCCTGCCGTGAACAGCTGGTGCTCACGGGGATCAGAGCCTAGAATATGTATCGTTGATCTAAGGCCCTGATGCCTAACCTCTTCACTATTGTGAGGAGGAGGAACATCATTTTCCAAGAAACCCATCGTGAGGGGTTCCTCGTCTCCTATTTCACTAATGACGTGGGGAACCTTGCCCTTCAATAATGAATGCTGACTCTCCCGCCTTTTGTCCCTCGTACGTTGCAAAACGGTGGGATGATAATCCTCCATATGATATCTTCCAGCAACGTATTCAGCGAACAGCTCTTGCATGCCAATCTGTGCTAAGGCACGGAAAAGCATGTTAGGAGCAGAACGATCCGGGGGTAACACAATGTTACCTTGCATATCTCTCCACCGCAGTTGCTCATCTTGATGGAGAACAAAGGTAAAGTCAGGGACATACTCATCAGGATGAGTATATGTGACTTTAGATTGTTTAGGACATGGTTGATTTCGGTTATGCGTATGATGCTGACTTTCTTCTGTATTGTTTTTAGGTGAGTTGATTGCATGAGAAGAAGCCATCCTAATGGTGTGCTATTTTGTACCGTTATTTATGTTCTTTATTAACTGATTAACCCTGAGGTTCGTTAAAGCTCACAACGATGTGAGTGATATCTCTTATGTTCAATTGGCGTAAAAAACACTTAGTCCCCAGCAACAGCGCCAATGATGAGTGGCGAGGTACCCCTACACTCAACCATACGAATACAAGCGTGTACACGCGATCTGGTTGAACTCCGCAGACTAAATGCCTTAACGCCACAAGAAACACTTGGGGTTAATCGTTCGTTGTCTTCCCAGGCTTGCTTGTATGTGTCACGGTGTATGGTTAAGCAAGTCTGAGGTATATGATTTTTTTGGTATTTTCGGCTTATCTTCTATGCTACCAGGAGAAAGGGTTGAGAAACTAAGCTAACTCTAACTAAAGATCTAAGTCTAAATTAACTAGCGTCAGCATCCGTTCCCACTTACCGGACACACCCTGAACTATGCAACTGCAGCTTACCAAACGCTAATCGTTACTGGGATCGCCACACGTAACGCAAGTGCTCGAAGTGGTCGTACTGAGGCACCTATTTAGCCTACGTGTGATAAGCAGCCGATTCCTTAGCCAGCCGTACACACCCGTGGGTGCTCGTAACTAAGTCGTACTTATCACACGATCTAGCCTAGCAATGAGCAGCCGATTCCTCAACTAGCCGTACACATTAGACCCGGGAGTTACCAAGCGCAGAATCCTGGAATACGCTACTGGGTTACCAAGCATCCAATGCTCGTAATTGAGTCGTACTCATGCATTGCGTCAAGCAGCCGATTCCTTGACTAGCCGTACACGTCCGTAGACGCTCGTAATCAAGTCGTACTTGAACGCACTAGGAAAGCAGGAAATAAAGCAATAAATGAAACCACGTGCTGCAAGGTTTATCCAAACAAGTTCGTCTTTATTGCCGTACACAACTTGGGTTCAGGTTACAAGCTGCTCGAATAAAGAGCCGTTCACTCTAGGACTCCTACTGCGGGCACATGGGGAAAAATTCTAACTCTGGAGCGATCAATCTGCCAAAGCTTCGCTACTTCTAGCCAGGATTGGGAAATGAAGGGAGTGCCGCCTCTTATTTATAGATATGGCGGCGGACCGCGATATCGCGTACACGATATCGTAGGTGATGCGATATCGCGTCGGCCGCGATATCGCGTACGCGATATCGCAGCGCTGTGCATGTCGCGTCTCATCACTTGGGGTCACTTGTACAGAAGGATGGTGAAATTAACAATGATGTGACAAATATAATTGAAGCAATATGGTAAAAAGCTAGTCGTGTGCATTTTGATAAAAGAATTCTTATTAGATTGTAGGGAAGGTTCCACAAAACTGTTAATAGACTTGCAATTCTATATGGTTCTGAATGTTGGTCACCCAGAAAACATAAAGTTCAATGTGTATATGTGGTAGAGATGAGAACACTAAGGGTGTCTTCGGTTACATGAATCTTGTAAATTTGCACCCACAGAGTCCAAAGATTCATGGATCTGGATAGATTACACCTCTCAAGGTGAAGTCCTGAAAGAATAAGAAAAGCAATACAACTGGGTCAATCTGTTAGTTCACAGATGAATTCCCTGTTGTTTCCATATAAATTCAAACAATTTTTAATTGTAAAAAGTGAAATATGTAGATTTAGTGTTGGCAGATTTGTTAAACCAAACATGCCCTAAGGTGGGATGGAGGGTTTCACTAGGAAGAACAGAAATAATGATCCTCTTTTGGGGTAGTAACCATAGATAAAATGATCAATGCAAGTTGCACCAGATGGTTTGGTTATGTGTAAAGAAGACCAAAAACTGTTTGGTATGCAGGAATAAAGAAATAGATCTAAGATTTGGGAATTTGTATTAATTTGGTTTTTAACAAAGGTGAATGATGGAAGAGCATCATATAGCAAACCCTATGTAATTGGGATAAGGTTAAGATGATGGTGATTATGATGATTTATCTCTTTAGATATTGTTGCATGTAACAGTTGTACCATGCTGTGTTTGATGCTTTGGACATCCATATATATTTGTTTTTATAAATAGTCTGAATTTGTAATATCTACCAAACTGCATGCAACGATTTGTATGAAGACAGATATCATTATTTTGTTACTGTATGTCCATGTAAATATGCCATGATAATATGAAGAATTGCTTTAACCATTTCAATATCATTTTTATATGAAGTTTGTTTGCTACACTATGCATATACATCTAGATTCTAGTGTAATGAATGTGCACAAAACCCTTTTGCAGGTCTTACGAATTTGACTTCACTTAGTCTAAAGAGAAATGATTCTATTACTGGAGGAGGGCTGCATGCTCTAGCAAATCTCTTTAACTTAGAAAATCTAGATTTGGAGAGATGCTCTGGAATTCACGGTGGAATTGGATCTATTAAAGGTGAGACAATTAAAGGCTTCTTTGTTTTCTTTGAAGAAGTTGAAAAAAAGATATAGTTGTTGATAAACTGTTTGAATTTTCACTGGAAATTTCTTGGGATCTTAGAGATCAACAAAGAAACATGATAAAAAAAGTTGCATAATCATCGAAGCATCTAGAAATCAAAGATTTTTAAGTTACCATCCTTATATTCTCGTCATGCTAGCTTCAAAGATTTTAGCACTTGAATTTTGTTTTTCAAGTCCCATTTGTGTTCCAACCCTTTATGGCCAATCATGGCAACCTTTTGTTGGGACGTTTTGGGCAGTTGTTTGCTGACTATGTCACTATCGGAATAGAGTTCTAGGTCCCTGCTCATTTAGCAATGCTTTTAATACTACAAGGAAAGAAGTCCCAAAACTCAGTCTTAGTTCGGATCACAGGTTGCAACTTGGTTGCAAGAAGACAGTGTTACCTGTAATTGACATTTAGCGATACTATGGTGAATTTTTTCTGTGGCCATTCTTACATCCCTTGTTACACTAAAGATTCTGTTTGAAGTCTTTAGATAAGTTCTACCTTATTTCAAAATTTACTTTATTTTATATTTGGGCTGCATAAAAGGTATCCTGTGCATTTCTACCTTTTTCTATTTGGTCAGTATGTAAGTATCATATGCATTACTTTGCATGATTTTTAAGTATTCAAACCTCATTATTAGAAGATTTTTTGCAAGAATTCTTCTATTTTGGATGCACTTTGAAGGCTCTTCCCTATTGCTGAAGCTTCAATATATATTCAATATTTTTGAAATTTATTTGGTTTGTTTTAATTTTTAAAATCATTTTCACCTTTATTACATGCTATGCATAAAACGTACTCGAATAAGGTAACTGAATTGGGGAGACCAAGAGATGTGGATTCCATAATAAGAAGCCTACAATTCCCATATGCCAACCCTTGAACTAGTTTTCCCAGGATTCCTGTCCATAGTTCTCTATTCTTTTCAAACAGTAATAGATTCAATATTATGTTGGAATGGGTACTCTTATTGTTTCTTCTGCACCTGCTAAATAAGCAGAATGAAGTCACTTGTAGATCTAACTTTCCAGATTAATGGTTTTATTTACTAGTAAAAGCCATGGCTTTTTGGTTCAACAAGGTTGGTTGCACATTGATGTTGATAATGAATGTGAACTTCCTACATTTGAGGTGTTTCTTTATAATCAATGGGGATTTAGCACCTGCACTGTGATGTTTGTTTGTTCACCTTTAAAGTCACAAGTGCTTCATTTTGGTTAAAGTCCCTGATATTTATTGAAATAAAAACTTAATTTAATTTCATGTGGCATTTAATAAGATGCATTAATGTTGAAATATCTCGGGTTCAATGCAATGTCTGTATTTTCATTGTGTTGAAAAAATATAAAGCAGCTTCCTTATTACCATATAAATGCTTTTTGATTATTTTATAAGTATGAAAGGTCTTAGGTTTAAAAGCATGTGCCTTAATGAATACATATTGCTCATGTTCGCTTGGCCTGAATGGATATCCTTATACGAGGTTATGCTAGTTTAAATACTCCACCCATCGGCATGGTTTGAAACCAAACTGGCTGTTATTTTCTTCCTTGGACCTTTTAAATAAATTTCTCTGTTTGCCAATCAAAAACAAACCACGTTGCTTAAATGTATATGAGTTGGTCTGTAGTATGATTGTTTAAATCCTTGAGTGAAGGTTCATAAATTTTAGTGTTTTTAAGCTTGCATATGCATTTGATTGAATATGATTTTGTCCCATGTGTGCAGGACTCACAATGTTAGAGACTTTGAATATTGGATGGTGCAACTGTGTAAAGAACTCAAACATCAGAAATCTTGCTGGTATTAATGTTTTCTTGTTTTGAATTTGCTAATCTAAATAGTATACCTAATTTTTACAAAATGGATTGTATCCTGACTGCTAGGATAGTTCTTTATTTTGTTCCCGAAGTCATGTTATTTTGTTGTTTCGTGAGTAATTCACATCTTTTACAAGTTTACTGGTTTGTCAGTACACAGCACTATTAGTTAATGATATATTTATAGTGTTAATTGGTTAACATTAATATAGTATTAATACTGGCATTGAACATGCTTACGTTTTGCGAATAGTAGAAAGATATGTAACAATTCTTGAAGAAAATAAAATTGAATTTATGTTTAATTGATCGATTTTTTCCTGTAAGATTTTTTTTATCAAGTAATTGTTTTCATGTTTTATTTCTTTATGCATTTCAACTTTTTAACAGTTTTGGTTGGATAGGTCTTACAAACCTGAAAGAACTTCAAATTTCTAGGAGCAAAGTGAATGATATTGGCATTTCTTTTCTGAGAGGTAAACAACCAATGTTTGCTGAGAGAATTGAAGCGTATATTGCAATTCCTTTTTTTAGCTCTTAAATAATGTTTTAATGATTAGGCAATTTATTATCCGGTGATTAAAATGTTTAGTATGTACCTTATTAGATAAACACATCTTGTATTTAAATCTAAGAATGTGGTAATAGATGAGTTTGGTTTTCTTTTTCTTTTTTGGGAGGCTTCTTTTTAGATTGGTGCAAGCTCTTATCATAATTTTTTTTAATGTAAAATAATTTTTTGCATGGATTTTCCTATCACTTTCTGTTGATTGCATGAAGACAAGCTGACTTGCAGCAACCTAAAATAATTCAACAGACCTGCCAAACTAAACATCAGCTTTGCAGACCATCAAGGCAAACAAACTTTGAAGTAAAATATAGTAAAGCAGGAACATGCAGAAGAACAAGGGTAACCTGAAGAGTAACATTATAATTATTTATTTTCATCTCGATTGGGGCAATAACTTTTGAAGCCTGAAGTTGATGATTGTGAATGTGATGTTGAATGTGAGCAAGCTAGGTAGGTGTGAGGAAAAATCTGAAAAGCAGGAGTTTATGGTGCAAAGTTGGTATTGGTTTGTAGGATGAAGCAGAAAATGTTGCAAGAACAATTTGTAGATACAACAGAGGAATGGAAGATTCACTTGATGGAAGATGTCAGTTTATAACCTTGTTAAAATATGTAAAAGGAGATTACAAGTTGCTAAATATTGAAATTGATAGAAGTTTTTCTGTTCTATGTCTTAAAAACAGTTATTGTTTTCACCTTCACTGGATTCTGTTATCATGGGATTGACACCCAACGTTTACTTCTAGAACTCTTTAGAAGAACTTGGCTGAGTCATTTTGAAGCCAAACAGAATGGCCAAAGATCCTCATTTCTTGTTTCATATGCATTGTAGATACAGCCATTTTTCCTGTATTAATTTTATATGTTTGAAATTAATAGTGTTATGTGTGATATACCTTAGTTGGAATATAAATTTTGTGCCTTTTATGTTACAGGATTGAAAAAGCTTACTATGCTGAACATGGAAGGTTGTAATGTCACTGATGCATGCATGGAAACAATTTCAGGTTTTTATTTTGACTGTATTCCTTTGTATTTCTTATTGAAGCTGTACCAGACCTATAGGAGTCATATTATTTAATAGTTTATTTGTTCATGATTAGTTTCTAGTCATGTACCGTGACATTGTGACCTATGGGTATGTATGATGATTTAGCATTAGTGAACAATTTTTATAAGGTTGGATTGTCCTCTTTCTGTCTGGGAAAACTAATGGGCTAGCTTTTATACAGTTTCAAAGAGCTGCTTGATTGCTTGCAGGGCTTTATGCATTGAGTTAACTCAATATCAAATCTTGCAACATTTCAAATAATGGTATTCAACGTCTAGAAGGTATGCATACCTCTGTAGGAGAATGGTAATGGCACCACATTGGTTGTGACTTGATTTCTTTGTGTCTGAGACATACTTTTAACTATATCTGGAACTTAATCGATTGTATTTCTTTCTTATTGCAATTCAATTCATTTTAATTCAACATCTGATATTTAAGTTTTTGGATTCAGAACTTCATGTATCTTCTTTTGTGGATCTTTTTAGTATGATTATTTATTTTCTTGTTTTTGTTTTCAAAGTGAATGGGAACATAGTGATGCTTGTTGCTTACTTTCTTGTTTTCATTTTCATTTGTGTTTGCTCAATGGCAGATGCAAAACATAAGAATTATCATACTGTTTGTTTTATTGTTTGAATGGAATGTTATAAATTTCTCATATATGGGACAAATTTGTGGAGTTTCCGATTTAGAGTTATATTATTAATGAGAACTTCTCAACTCTCGGTATGAGAAATGTAAGGTAACATCAAAAAATGAGAAAAAGGCTAAAGCGATTTAGTTTGAAAGCAAATAATGATTTGAAAGAAAGTATTAGTAGTTATAAAATATGATGTTCAAAGAACTGATGGCGTTTCACAAAAATCACCAAGGCTAAATGTGCTTGGCTGGTATTAGGTGATGAAGCCAAAAGCCTTTCTTCCAATGACCCAGCTTTCATAGAGACATGTAGGCTATCACTCTACATGCGTGGACAATTTACGCTTTGTGACAATATAGACTGACACGACCTTTTTAATTTATGTTATATATTGATTTGGAAATTTTAGATTCAAAAATTTTTTCCCCTGTTATTTCAAGGGTCTTTATGCTATGTATCGATTTGGAAATTTTAGATTCAAAATTTTCTTTTCCATTATTTGAAGCATTGGCAGAAGAGCAAAAGCCTAACCTCTTTTCAAGTGACCCAAGAAACAAGCACTTTATTATCACTCCAAATGATAGCCCATATTTTCACCCCAGCATATTGTTATAAAAAATGAAAGTTTGAAGTGGACAACCAATTAATAGAATAATTTTCATTTTGTCATCAAAACTTGAATTATTTTGATGAACTCACGTTAGAAAAATGCTGACATTTCAGTTTCTTTTTAGCTTGCCAGAATGATAACTTGTCACAATTATTTTAACTTTTTCTCTTTGTTGGGCTTTTTCTTTTTTTGAAACATAGATCCCTGCGTGTGTGATAGCAATTTTCAAGTGTTAACTGAAGCTTATACATGCTAAACAGGTTTTGTACTTCTGAAGAATCTGGATTTATCGGATACTGGTGTTGCTAGTGTTGGGCTTGCAAACCTATCAGGTTCAAAACTTTAAAATATAGATCCGCTTTTTGCTTCTGAAATTCTGCGATGTTCTGTTTCTGTTTTGAAATGAGTAAAAGATATATATTTTATTAAATCTTGGAGAATATGCTAATAAGGATTTTTGCAAAACGAGTTATTGCTGGTTCAGGGTTACTTGGTTTTCTTACATGCCTACTGTTTGCAGGCGGTAATTGCAGAACATGTGCGTCTTTAGAGCATCTATGACTTTCTATATATATCACTTAATTTTATGATTTTTCATTGTAAAGACCTGTTAGATTTTCTCAGGTTTCCATTGTTATTTCCAAATCAATCTTTGATGCTTAGAGCCTTGAATTNGTTTCCATTGTTATTTCCAAATCAATCTTTGATGCCTAGAACCTTGAATCTGTTCGACATCCTGCATCTTATTGCCTGTTTCTGTAGTGCAATTCTGTACATTGTATAAAGGGACACTTTCTGGACAGAAGCTTAGATGTCATATTAGGTTAAGTCATCGCTTTTTGTTCTGTTTTTGTTTGGTTCTCAGCAGTAGTGTGAATATAGAATTTGGTTACCTTTACTTAGCATCTCAATTGCGAAAGCTCATTGATCCAAAGGGAGTACTTAAAACATTGTTAATTCTCATAATAAATGTCTTCTTTCTTATATTGATTACTTTCTTTTCATATTTAATTGAAGCTTTTTTAATTTCCGGTTGTGAAAAATAAAGTATACCGATTTTGTGAAAAAAAAAAAAATTTCAAGGTCTCTAGGTCCTGTTTTGAAAAGAGGGGGAAAATTATTCTTTCTCTACTGATGTGCTTATTTAATGGATCATCAACTTGTGATTGAATCATCGATGCAGGTTTATCTGACAGGTATTTGTATACAGGTTTGAAAAACTTAGAAAGCCTTAACCTGTCGTTTATTCAAGTAACTGACAGTGGCTTGAGGAGGTTATCTGGACCAACAACACTGAAGTCACTTAACCTTGATGCACGCCACATCATATATACTGGACTTTGACAGGTAAATTTTTATTTATGGACTTCTATATGAACAGTATCTTTTAGTTTTCATTTGAGTCTCTGAAAGCGTGCTCTGTGCTTACAGTTTACATATTAGCTGTTGAGATACACATTTGAACTATTTGGTTTGAGTTTTTATTATCTTTCTTCCATTACATTAATTAATAAACTGACATCCTTTACAGGTTTTGACTAATTTGAAGCATCTAGATCTTTTTGGCTTGTGGGTCACAGATTATGGTACAAACTGCTTAAACCGTAAGCTGGAAAGTTTATTTTGTGCTGCATATGATTTTTTGTAGTTTGTCAGTACGGGATTACAAATTGGTATTGTAATTGGTAACCTGATGTTCGTATTCCTCCTTACTGGTTAATTTTTTGACATTGCCATGTGTTGATCATCACTTCCTGAGAATGTTTAGATTATGCATGTGTTCAGAAATGTAAAGGCTATTCGGTGTGATGATATTTAAAATTAGCTGCTCTTATGAATAATGTGGAAAAGCAGTCTTGTTTAATGCTAACAAAATATGTAAATGCTTATGTGCCATTCTTTGCTACCTTTCATCTGACAATTCAATAATTGTGGATGGAGACCAAAATAAGCTGCTGTAAATCTGTAACTGTTTAAGAATTGATAACCAACAGGGGTTCTACATGTTTTCATGCATATTACCAAATTGCATTTACACATCTAGCTTACACAACTTAAAGCATTATATTTTATATTTCTTTGAATATATGGTTATGAAACATATGCATGTAGTTGAAGTGGTTCAATCACTGCAGAAACAAAAATTCTGAACTTTAGTTTCTTTATTATCCCAGATTTCAAGAAATTACGATCACTGGAGCTTTGTGGTGGGGCTATGACAGATGCAGGTGTCCGAAACATCAAGGATCTCACATTGTTGACATCGTTGAACTTGTCACAAAATTCTATGCTTGGTGATTCAGCACTGGAATATATTTCAGGTTAACATCTCTTTTTACTGTGTCATAAATTCATTTTTTACTTTTTGGTGCTGGATCTTATGAGGTTTGTTGATTTTGGCCCACCCAGTTACACCAAGAATTTTCAACACCTTATTTTTTATCCTATTTTGAATGTCTTTACTCAACAATATCCATTGCATTTTACCCATAAACTAGGGTATTCGTCATCGAAATTCCTGACAACCATGTTTATACAGGAATGACTGAACTTGTCTCATTGAATCTATCGAATACAAGAGTAACAAACGGAGGGCTCTACCATCTCAGACCGCTGAAGAAGTTAACTTCTTTGACTCTGATTGGTTGCAAGGTTACAAAGTCTGAATTAAACAAGCTGAAGGCTATTTGTCTTCCAAATCTCTGTTATCGATTAGATTGATGGCTGGCATGGTATTTTATGTTGGACATTGATAGTGCTAGATACTTAAATGTAAATATTTTAAGCATTGGCCATGGCTATGTTATTGGCGTCTCTTTTCATTCAAAAGGTGAAAAAGATCGAAAGCTGTAAATAGGTGATCGGTTTTTACATGTGAATATTTCGGGTACATATTCAGGCTTTCCACAGGACGTGTATAGTTAGTGGGAAGTTTTAGTTGACTTGTTTGTGTAAATTACTACCCAAATTTATGACAGCCGAAATATCTGATATGCAAGGGAATTGTCAAGGGAATTGTCAATAACAATGGACCTTGCAAGGGAATAAATCCTTTGTTTATAGTTTTACTGGCAATTACAAACATGCAACCAACTATAATTGAACTATAATTGGAAGTGGCTTCAGGATCAAGACATCATTAAGATTCTAGGAATCCCTTTCCATTTTAGAGGTTCAACCTCTATTCTTTGGGAGTAGGTTATTTATCAAATTCAAAAAAAAAAAAACTTGACAAATGGAAAACTAAACCTTTCACACTTGCAGGTAAGTATCTCGTATGTAAGTCTATGTGTGTGTCAACCTATGTGTATTATTCTTCATGTTGGGCCCCCTCCCAAGTTACCTACTAGAAGCTAAAATGATTATTTTGTGACTTCATATGGCCCTTCAAAGATTTTCAGAAAGGATTCCATCATGTCACTTGGAATATTGTTACTCTCCCCAAGAATAATGGTGGTTAGGTCTTTTGAATTCCTTTAAGGGAATTACCTTGGTTGCTAAGTGGTTGGTACAACATTTAGATGCCCCAGATATTATTGGGACCCTTCTCCAATTAAGGTTTCATCAAGCGTTTCCTAAAAACAAGCCATTCTAGAAAGTATCCATTTTGTCAATTGGATCCTTTTCCCCCTCATTATCATTTTTCTTGGATCTCATGTTTTCAAAAGCATTTGGAGGGCATAGCAAATTCTACACAGTTATATTGACTAGACTAACGTCAAGATCAACCTTACCATCCTTTCTAAGTTGTGTCCCTGGTGGTTATCTTTGTCACCTGCTCCCCTTGCCATCAGAAATGCTAAGGTTGCTATTGTACTGACCTAAATCGTCGGTGTAAGGCTAGAAAGGAAACAAACACCAAGAGATCGTCGGACAACCATAGCTGACCCTGCTTTCGCCCGAGGGCAAACTGGAAAAGTAAACGAAGGTAGAGTGCCTTGGATGGTTCGCATGCAAATCAACTAAGGACTTCCCCGAGCATAAGCTACGACTAGCGTTGGGGTTATCGTAAACAAGATGTAAACGGAATGCAAACAGTGATACGAAATGTAAAAAAAGCGTATTGAATTATGAATAAAGCATTAACAAAGTTATATATATATATATATAAGCATAAATAGAACTAAACAATGCAAATGGGAGGCAATAATGAACCTGTATTGTATTGTTCAAACAGGAATATGCACCGGTCAAAGCGTAGTTGCGCACGTGTGGATGGCAAGTCAAATGCCTAGCCCCGGAATGATATGACGTGATGATGCGACGATGAACATGAGAAAAAATTGGAAGCCAACAATTAGATGTGCCGAGCGCCCAAGGATTGCAAGTTCTATCCTTTTTCAGAATTGCCAATCTCTCCAATTTTTGCCTTCCTCAATCTTCTTCTTTTTTGCCTTCTAGTTTGTGTGAATTGATAGGGTATTTCTAGGGTTGGGCTAGGGTTTTCAAGAATGGAATCAACGACTGGGAAGTGAGAGGAAAACAGATCTAGTGACATGTGTCCCATGGATAGTTGGCATGAGTTGGATGTGTGCTGGATATTTTCCTTCTTTGACCAGATTCAATGTATCTGTGTTGGATAGTTGTGCACGAGTTGGATGTGTGCTGGATATTTGCCTTCTTTGACCAGGTTCAATGTATTTTACAATTTGTGGGTCATTCAAGCCCATGAAAATACAAACAAATTAGAAAGACAAGCCCTCAAGCAATAAAAATTTAGAAAAAAAATTTAGAAAGATTATCTCTGGCTCCGGCTCACTTGAAAAATTATATTTTTTTCTTTTTGTGCTGTTTTAGACCATGAGGGCTTAACATGCCCACAAATGGGGATTTATAATGAAATGTACAACAAGAGAAATTTGACTACCCAGCGTGACCTGTAGTGTGACCTACTGTGTGATCTCCAAAACTTGCAATTTTGAGCGGAAATCTAGAATTTTTGAAGGCTGGGACCCATAGTTATCAATAGTGGACCCTGAGGATGACTTGCACCCTTGAAATCAAGTCATTTTGGCTCAGTTTTGGGGCTCTCAAAGTTGGTGACGCTGATCCTTACACTGTGCAACGTCTGAAAAAGTAACCCCAGCGTCACCAAGTCAAAATGGCATATTTGAGGCCCAAATCTTGATTTTCTGGAGGCTGGGAGCTGCTAGGGACCTTGGTGAAGGTCATGGAGGGTCCTTGTGCTCAATTTCGGCCTATTTTGACTCAATTTCTGGGCTCCAAAAGTTGGTGACGCTGATCCTTACGCTGTGCAGCGTTTGAAAAAGTAACCAAAGTGTACTTAGCCAAAACCAAACATTTTGAACCTAAAACTTTTGATTTTGGATGCTGGAAGTTGGTGTAGTCGCTTGTGGGCCCCAAGGGGACCTTGCCTATTGAATCATGGGCCATCAGGGGCTGTTTCAGAGGCCTCCAAGTTTGGTCACGCTGTACTCATGTTGGGCAGCAGCATGACTTAGCTTGATTCTTGTCTAAAAGTGCTAGGCCAAAATTAGTGGTGTTTCAGCTATCTCTTGGTATTGGAAGGGTGTTATTTCTTTGAATTATCTTAGGTTGGCTAGTTAATGGATTTTGGGGATTGAGTTTAATAATTTGTATGGGGAGTTAGATGCAATGAACCATTGCCTAGCTCAGATTTACACCTTTCTCCATGGTCATTGACAACTTGATGTTACGGTGCAAAGCACTTTTCATGGCCTTCAATGGCTTAATGGGGTAAAACTCTTGCCTTACCGACCATATGTCCTCTTTCACCTTTTGCAAGATCCATTCGAGATCATTTAATGCTGTAATAAGTCTTGGCACAAACAAGAGTAAGTAAAATTCTGGATCCCCCTTTTCCAACGTATTTGGAAACTATTGACCCTCCCCAAAATTAAGTAGTTCCTCCTCTGGTGTCTCCTCCACCAAGGTCCACTTATTAGCAAACGTTTAGAATATTTGGGGATTCCCAGTCCTAATTGCCCTCTCTATGGTGGACAAGATGACTTTGTTTATGTGTTTTGGCATTGTCCCTTTGCTCAGCACGTGTGGGATTGGGCTTCCAAAGTTTTTTCATCATGCAAGCTATCTCAAGAAGATGCCATATTTGACTTTTTGGCCATTACTTCTGCTAATTTTAATTTTCTGTGGAAAGTTATTAGGCCCATTATTTTATATTATATTTGGAAGTGCAAATGCAATGTTATTTTTCAAAGAATAGATTATTTTAATAAATGTTAGCGCACCAGGTTGGAGCAGTTGCAGATCTTTCGCCTCATTCATTTCTAACTCACATCTTAAGCATCCAAGTTCAACTTGGATAGTCATCAATTGGTTCATCTCTTGCAGCCTTGGGAAAGGCCCATGCGTTCAAGCAACACTCTTCATTAGTAATCTCTGCAATGAAGCTTCCCTTCTTTAAGTTGTATGGAGTCACCATTTGGAAGTCTCTCTATTCTTTATGGAGAGCTTTCCACCTCATCTAAATTTATGCCATTCTCTCTTCTAATGAGTTAATTTGTGTTGACGATTAGTAGTGCCCCACATCGGGTTTCCTCCTTTAGTGATCGATCATTTTTAAGGTTGTTCCCGAGTCTCATTCGTAGTTATCTTAGTTCCCCCTTTCCTTTAACCTTGTGACTTAATGTGGTTATATGATTCAGTATCCTATGTTTTTCTTATAGGTTTGCACCATAAAGGATTTTATGTCTTTTTGATACATTTTGCATGAGTTGATGTTTTCTTTATAGGTTTGCACCATAAAGGATTGTAAATCCTTTTGATACATTTTGCACTCTAAAGAATGGTAGATCTTAATATGAGTTTCAAAGAATTTACCTTACCTTTCAACCCAACACAACTTCTTTTATCCTAAAATAAACAATTTATGATCTACTTTTTTTAAACCAAAAAGAATATATGGATAATTATATTTGGTGTGCTTTTAAAATTTTTTGCATGGGGTACATTATGTTACTAGACTTTTAGCTATAATGGATGGCTAGAACATTCTACCTTGTAATGAAGAGTATTTCATATAGATTTGATTTGTATTGTAGGAGATTTGGTCATAGAAGTCATAGAAAAAATAAATGATGTAATGGAATCAACTTCATGGTGACCTTGTAGGTTATATGTTCCAAAATTTTGAAAGCATATGTTCATTTAGACACAAAATTTCCCATTTGGAGATTGGAAACTTCTGTTATGCTTAATCTAAGTGTTTGTTGGAAATCAAGCAATTTGTAAAGTTTGGATGAAATCTTTTAAAATCAATAGATTTGACTTTTCCACCGATGGCATTGGATTTATAATTGAAAAATCATGCACTTCAAAAAGTGAAGGGTTTACTTAATTGTCTTTCATAAATGATAAACATTAGCACCTTAAATTGGAAACACATAGGCTTTAGGTATTAGTAGAGATGAATGAAGAAAATTTATGGAGTTGACTCTAATTGTTGGGACATAGGTAGAATGATTAACTTTTAAGATTTGGTATAAATAAAGTTTTGAAATTGAAAGGTTTCCAAATTAGCTTGGAAAAATTTTTAGGCGATACAACCAAAAGAAATTTCTTTAAAAGTGAATGAAACACTTCAAAGTAAAATGTTACATAAGTTATTTAAGTTATTGTGTGAATATTAGGTCATTATGTATTAAATGAGTTACCAAAGGTATTGTGCTAATGTTAAGTTATTATATTTAGAAGAAGTGTTTAAGTTACATGAATATTGGACACATCTTTGGTACTTAGGATTTTATTACTATTGAAATTTTACAAATTTGGCTAGGAGAAGGAGCTTGTGATAAGTGTGAGGGGTGATTGTCTAGATGTTTCAAACTTAGTCTATATATTGAAATGGATTGATTCTAGGATATTTTTGGGTAAAAATGAAGTGTTCTTAAAGTTTATTTTAGTTCACTTAATATCATTCAAAACTTTTATAGAGAAATAATTTTTGAATTAAAAAAAAGGAAGAAACTACATATTCTTAGTTTTACAGTTGCTAGCATATTGGCAAAATGTCATTTGGTATTCTATGTTTCCATGCTGAAAGAGTTCAACCTGGGAGATGCTAATCTAGCAACATTCAGATCATATCATTGAGGTTGTGAAAGAATGATAGATTCACTCCATCATTAACATGTGCACAGTTGATTGTAATCTTGACTAGAAGGTGGAATTCTTAGTGCATTGGTAGGGCACATCCTCAAGAGGAAGACACCTAGGATGATTAGCATACTCTCAAGCATTGGTAGATGTTCATTGCAAACTTTTGTGCAAAGAATCACATTGATATACCTTTTTGGATATATGGGAGTGGTTAGCCTAGTGCTACCACTTTCTATTGTGAGTCATAGTGATTGAGAGCCATAATGTTGTCTATGAAGAAAATTCATGAAAGTAAGACATTGGTGGAGCCAAGTGGATTCAAGGTGGATCATTTTTAAGGTGGTAGAGAACTGGTGTGTTCCCTCTTGATTGAGGAGTTGGGTGATGCCACTATGAGGCTAAAGTCCCAATGATCCTTGCACATGCTAGTGTTAGACTACAATTAGGCATAATGAGTGCTTCCCCTAATGTACTAAGTAGTCTTCCCTTGGATGTAGAGGATCAACTTAACTTTCTTGTATCACTATCATAGGTAGAGAAGTGGATCACATATCAGCAAGTATATTTCACTTTGGGTAAAAAGGTTAGTATAGTTTGTTTGAAAAAAGGCAAACCTTCTCTGCCTTACCCTAGCTTATGTAAACATATCTAAGCCTTTGATGGATGTCAAGTTGAGTTCAACATTCATGCTTTATGGTTGACTAACCATTGCCATTGGACCTTCTTGTCTACAACTATTAGAAGGGCTTTTAGTTGTTCAATGTCTCTTGATATTTAGTGTGCTCTTTACATTTGGGAAAGTGTATAGATAAAACTTAAGTTTCGAGGACGTTGCTTCTTTCAAGTAGAGAAAAGTGTAGGAAAGCATATCTTCTTAGTCAATCAAAGGCTATTTTCCTCTAGAATAGGGATCGGAGAAGTGTGGAGAATGTTATAGGTTCCATGCTATCTTAACAATCACCAAAGAACTACATGGCCTTGATTCCTAGTGAACTATGTCACAAGGATTTGTGGGCTTGTTAGGGAGGCTTTGCCTCTTTGGCTCAGGCCATTGTACCTATCTACAAAGTAGGGTTTAGGGCTAGTTGCGCATAGCTTAGGATTGATCCTTATTGTGGGTTCATGTTATCTTGGGTCATGCTATGCTGTGTTATGGTGTGTCATGTGTGTGCTGTGTATGTCTTAGGTTGTTTTTCTATGCACATTGCCTAAGGTGTTCTCGCTATGCTTCTAACTATTTTCTAATAGGTGTCATGACTTTTATTATGCTTGAGAGTATTTTGAACATTGAGGCATAGTCTATCTCAAGTTTTCCCTCCTTTCCTAGCTAATTTTTGGTGCTTGGGTGGTGCTATACAATGCTTTTCAAGGGTGGTATAAGCGGGAACATTGTATATCACTAGAATGGAAAGTGGATTTTGATCCCTATTTTTCAAATTATTTGAAAATTCCTTGTTGAATTGAATTAGAAAATATTCTTCTTATTTTTTCAAGTGTTGAAAACAAAATTGTTGGTAGCATTGGCACAATTTTGAACATAGAGTCAAAAACATTACTAAATGGTGTGTAATGCACATTTTATTTTGTAGAAATCAATTTATGGTAGAAGAAGATAGAATTAAAACTTAAGGTTGGTAACCAGTATTTTTCGCAAAAAATTACATATTGAAATGAAGGTGTGTTACATCTAAAGATCCATAGGATCTATTGAACATAAATTACATTTTTATAAAACATAAATATAGACTATACAAATTGACCAAGCACCATTAGGGGCATAAAAAAAATCATACAAGCTTTTTACTATAACATTATAATGTTGTTTCAAATGGGTAGTTATAATACAAGAAAGAAACATATGTAACTCACCTTCAAGGGCTTCTGCTGCATAACCTACAAATGCACTATTCTTAAGGGAGTTGAATCTATATTCCACTTTCAATTCTAAGATGATGAGAACTTAAACGAAGCTTGTTGATATCATTTCGATACTTAATGGAAATAGTAGCTGAGAGATAGTGAGCTTCTATATCTACTTTATTAGATCTAATGTGGTGTAAATAAAATTGGCTTTTGCCTTTAACATTAGCCCATATTTGTATTAAAACCTTTTATTTGACTAGTTGGCGAAGATGCTTAGGGTTTTGTTGCATGTCCTCCTAAGAGATATTTCATTATCTCAACTATTACATCCCCTGATAATACCAATCATGGTCTCACAAATCCTTAAGAACTGGCTTAGAGAATTGGTCTTACCTTGAGATATGCAAGCTATGACTATATGTAATGAATTGACATAAGGCTTTTGCTTGTAAAGGTAATAAATCACATTCACATAATAACATTGATTAAAGTGTTTACATCTTTACCTTTAACTCATCAAGAAACTTTTTTTGTATGTTTTCAATAACATTCCAGAGTTTAACATTGAGTCTAGGTTCCCAAACAACACATCCATACAATATGATAGGATAGATAATGATCTAAATTTATTTTCTAACTTTCCAATCCTAGAGGCCTAAATCCTTGCACTTGTTTTTGAAAGCATACAAAGCCTTGATACCTGCTCCTATTTTTTCTTTGATGCACTTTTTTCACATGTAATTCTTTATATAAATGAGACCCAAATATGTAAAAATATCTACTATTTGCAGAAAAGTACCTCCACAATGGAAGTTATAATAAGTATTTATTGTACCCTAGATCATTAATTTGGTTTTCTCTACATTCACTTGAAGACTAAATGAATGATAATAATTTTATAAAATTTGCAACATATTTTGCATACCTTCTCTAGTAGTGGAGATCAAGGTAGCCTCCTCATCTACATATAAAAGAATATTCACTACTTGGGATCTAATTTTGATAGCATGACTATATTTCTCGTTGTACAACCATTCTTGCATTTCATCAATAAAGATACAAAAGAGAGTTGAAGAAAGTAAATAGCCTTGCTTAACTCCAATGTTGCTTTGGAATTGAAATTTTTTCTTTTTATTATTATTTATAATTTCAATAATCACTTCCTCAAATGATCTTTGAGTTGTTGCAATCAAATCTAAAGGGAGGCTAATTTTATGCAAGAGCAACCATAGTTTTGTACATATTACTAAATCATATGCTTTTGCAAAAGTAATAAATTTTTTTATTAGGCATTTTTAAAAATTCCATGTAGTGTCTAAGAGTAACTAAGTGATCAATAGTAAAGTGATTTTATCTAAAACTTTCTTGACATCTTGTCTTAACTTAGTTACCTTTAGCTCAATAATTGCTTCTTTTTTCTAGTAGAGTGCCCAACAACTTAGCTAAAATATTACTCACAATAATTATTCGATAATTGTTCAAATTCTTTTTATCTCCTTTTTATATAATAATATAGTTTAATAGTTTTCCAATGTTGATTTAATCCTTACTCCATTTTTGAATTTAATTTATGTCAAATTTCTCTATGAATACCAAATCTTGCTCACTTTAATAATTCTTCATATAAACCATTTCAGTCTACAATTTTGCCAGATGCTAACTTTATAATACTCTTTGTGACTTCCTCAAGAGTAAATTGGAAAGCTGCTTGTTGTATAATAGTTTTAGAATTATCTTGTCTTATAAATAGCTTACTATAAAATGGGCAAATATCTTGAAAAAAAAAACTAAATGATAAAGAAGCTTTATGAAGGAAACATTATTAAAATTGTCTAGGTTTTTTTTTAAGGGTGTAAGCAAAATATTGCTCTTATTCCTTGATAAATTTTCATCTTTTGGTTCTAATCAAGCATTTATATGCCTTAACTAAATTTTGTCTATGACTTTTATTTTCATTCTTAATATTTTGCCTAGCCTACATGCAATCCTCATCAAACCAAGTCTTCTGAGTATTTTGTTATGACCAATCAATAACTTGCTTAGCTACTATAAACAAAATTTGTTCAAGCTTCTTATGTCATCTTTCAAGAGTCCATTTGCTATGTACTACATTCATTTATTTTTCCTTGATTGCTAGGGTCAGTATGTATTAACATATTATAATTTGTGTAGATATTGCAGCTATTATCATTGTGAAGGCCATGTTATTGGAATCTATCCTATTCTCAATAAAAAAAATTATTTGTGAGGAAAAGAAACAACAATTTTTGTAAAAGGTAAATAATGCTAGTTTTGAATAGGCACAACTAAACTATTCTTGAATAAGTTCTCAACCTTTTACTAATCTCTTTAGTTCTAAAGGTGCTAGTAAACTTTTGATATCTAAAGAGAACTCTTTTTTAGAAACTTTTTTTCAATACAGACTAGCAATGAAAATATTGATGAAAATGGATTTCACTTAGTGCAACGTAAAAATAAGAGGTCTAAAATTACTACCTGTAATTCAAAAATCCCAAAGATATCTCATTTTCTTTCTACTTCTACTACTATTCCAAATATTTCTTTATTGGACATTGCTTTTTCAGTTTTGAGTGACAGATTATGAGACAATTGTTGGGCTTGAAAAATCAAAGATGAGAACATCATTTCTCACATCTCAATGCTAGTTTTATCATGGAATGTTCGAGGCCTTTCTGATAGGTCTCAAACAAATATTTCCAAGGAGTATCTTTCAAAATGACATTTATCTTGAGATTTTCTTTTCTTACAAACAATTAAGATTTCAACTTATGATATTAGTTTTGTTGATAAATACATTTTAAAAAATTGTTGCATTATTTGATGAAGTTAATAAAAAAGGTGTTGCTATTTTTGTAAATAAAAATTGGATTGGTAAAGTTTTAAATGCTGGTTTTGATAACCTTGGAAGAGTTATTTGGATTCTTTATCATACTAAAAAAGGTGACTTTGGACATTGTAATATTTATGTTTCTAATAATTTGAAAGATTGATTAGAGGTTTGGAAATATCTTGTATCTTTTCCTAAAGTTCCTTGGATTATTGGAGGTGATTTTAATATGATTAAAAGTCATTTAAATAAACTTGGTGATCTTTCTCCTAATATGTCTTCTCAAAAAAAGAAGATTGGTACAATTTCAAAGAAAAATATTTTCTTTCTGATGTAATTATACTTGAATAAGAAGCATTATACTTGGTGTAATTATCAATAAGAAGCTCTTTATTCCCATCTTATTTGAATAAGAAGCATTATACTTGGTGTAATTATCAATAACAAATGATAGAATTTATTGTTGATTTGATAGATTCTACATCTCTAATGTTTTCTTTTGGAAGCCTGCAAGGAAAGTAAAAGTGCATACAAATCCAATTTTGTCAAATCATTTTAGTAGTAGCATTTCTCTTTCTTGTATTAATTCTTCATACTTTTGAAAGCATGAGCTTTTTCATGTGAAAGCTAATATGTTCATGGGATCCATGGGAAGAATATTTTAAAATCTTTATGGAATGTAGAAAAAAGCCTATTGGTAACATTGGTTGGATTGATTGGTGGCAGCAAACTACTTGTAGAGTTAGAAATTATGTACTTTTAAATTGATACCATTTTATGACAGTATTTCATGTGTTAAAGTCATTGACCCTATTTGTCTAAACCAAAATGCTACTATTCTTTTAACTTACATAAGGAAGAAGGTAGCAATAGCATTAATAAGCATTTTACTTGAAGGTTATTTTTATTTAAAACCATTTAGCTTATGAAAGTATTGACTTACGATGAGGTTTTTTTCCCTTCTGTCAAGGAAAAGTTAATCAAAATCCTTGATGAGGGAAGTTCATCTGCCTCACCTCAACTTGATTTTCTTTACCCAGATGATCTTTTTGAAGCAGTCTTTAAAGATTTCACATCTTGGTTTCTGTATTTGCAAATTGTGGGGTTTTTACCATGGTCCCCAAGTTTAAACTCTCAAGTCCATAGCCTCCTTCAGCCCCATGGCATTCAGGTTTCTCACGCTCGTTACTACGCTCGTCATTTCATTCTGGTAGAATTATCTGATGCTTCCCAGGTCGAAATGGCTCTCTCAAAAAAAAATTTTCCAACTAGAAATGCAACCCTTATCGCACGCCCCTGGAGTTTTGACTTTAATGTCAATGACCCCGCTTTTAATATAATTCCTTGTTACATAGAACTGCCCAATCTTCCACACATTTTCTCCCCGGTTGAGAGGGACATAGTTAGCACCCTGGGCCCTATTATTTTCGATCATTGTAAGGTGATCAATGGAACTCAAATTCGACATTATTGTATTGAACTGGATATAGCCCGTCGGAAGACCTCATTAAACCTCGGTGCTGGTGGAAAAATATTTACCCAAAAAGTGGACTATTTTTACCTTCCAAACTTATGTAGCTATTGTCACAGGGCCGAGCATCATATCTCGGTGTGTCCCATCCTAACCAGGAAAAAAAAATCTGTAGCCTCTCAGAAGACTAGTTCCCTAGTCACACCACCAGTAGGCCCATCCTCAGTATCCTTTAAATTCAGATCTCCTCTCCCAACATCTCCTAAATCCTCCTCTCAGTCTAGCCACTCCAAGCTACAGAAACAATAGTCAGGTACTCACACCTCCACCCAGGTCATCCCTTCAAACGTTGTCAAGAACTCATTCTCGGAGGATGAGTTCATGGTGGCCAGTGGTAGGAAACGAGTCAAAGCTTCCCTTCGTTCTCCTTCTCCCTCCATCTCCTCTTCACTAGACACTTCCATGGTCCTTGTCCCCACCAACAACTCCTTTGCCCTCCTGTCAGGAACAAAGGAAACTGATACTTTGACTCCCAAACCTTTTGTTTCCCTCCCATCCACCCTACCCCTGGTTTCCCCATGAATCTCCTTTCTTGGAATGTTCGAGGCCTTACTGATAGGCTTCGACGAAAGCGAGCAGGCAACTTTATATCTAGTCTTAATTTGACTTTTGATTTCATTCTTCTTCAAGAAATTAAGATTTCTGCCGACCTTTTATCCTATTCCGCCCATTGGTTTCTTCCTCACTCCTCAATCCTAGCGACATCCCATGCATGTGGGAAAGGAGGAGCGGTAATTCTCCTCTCACCCTATTGAAAAACTAAAATCCTTCAAAGCGGTTCGGATTCTGGGCATAGAGTTTCCTGGGCCACCTTCTCATCCCAGCATGGCCCCTTTGGCATTTGCTCGATATATGCCCCAAATGACTCCACAGAACGGGCTCTCCTTTGGCATGAACTTGCCACTTCTCTCCCCCCAATGCCTTGGATATTCAGAGGAGATTTTAATATGGTAGAATTCCCTCAAGATAAGCTCGGAGGGGCATTTCTTCAATTGCCCAATCTTGAGTATCAGGCCTGGTCTACGTTTACGAAAAGATTTTACCTCTCAGATGGGGCAGACAACTCCATGAGCGCTCCCCCCCATAGATTCACTTGGAGCAATCTCCGTCTAGGGCAAGCTCGCATCTATAGTAGGTTAGATAGGTTCCATTTCTCCACCCTCTCCTTTTGGCAAGCTTGCTCTGCCACTACAGTCCATCATCATGCCACCTTATCCGACCACCTTCCTATCTCCATATCTATCCAGATTCATGGTAGCCCTAACCGACAACAATTCCATCTTTTTAGACTGCACAACAAATGTTTTTCTTCCGCCACTGCCCAACTACTTCTCTCCAACCTTTGGAATGCCGAACCTAGGCCCCTAAATCAGATGGGTTGGATTAATTGGTGGCATCGTGCTTCATGTCGAGTGCGAAACTTCGCTCGTTCATACGGTAAGACCGTGGCTGCTCAAGCCAAACTTGAATACAACAAAATTCACCTCACCATTGAGCATCTCACTAACAAACTAGCTCAAGATCCCTTCAATACTCTAGTTCACGAGGAGCTAGCTAGAGCACGCGTAGCCTTCCAACATTGGGATGTGTACCGTGCACAAAGTGCCTTAACTAAAAGTCGGCTCACTTGGTTAAATATTCAAGATGAACACTGTAAGGAATTTTTTAAATATCTTAATGCAGCTTCCCCTTCGCATGCTATAGACAAAATCTCATGTGAGGGTACTACCATTACTGACCACAATAGTATCCTCTCTTATCTTAAGAACCACTACGAAACCCTTTTTGCTGCTACCCCAATGGACATCTCTTCGTTCAAGGCTGCCACCCCTGATTATCCTCGCCTTATTAATCCTACTATGCTTCAAAGCCTTGACGCTGATATCACTTTAGCGGAGCTACAGGAGGCTTGTTCCAAGTTAAGTCGAGGTAAGGCTCCTGGTTATGATGGGTTTCCAGCAGAATTTTTTCAAAATCATTGGGATTTGGTGGGCAAGGATCTTTTGCAGGTCATTAACGAGGCTATCTTAACTGGTTCCCTCGGGCCCAATCTAAATCAAGGGGTAATTCGTCTCCTCCCCAAGTCTGGGGATCTAACCGATATCTCCAATTGGCGTCCCATAACTCTTCTCAATGTAGTGTATAAAATTTGGGCGAAGTGCCTTGCCTTACGGCTGAAAAAAATTCTCGGTCAGATCATATCTCCTCAGCAAACAGGGTTTGTTCCGGGTAGGTATATTTTAGACAATGTGGTAGCGGCGTGGGAAGGTCTCAAGTGGGCTGAGGATGATGGACAAGATATTCTCCTAGTGAAACTAGATTATGCCAAGGCTTATGACAACATTAAGTGGGATTTTATCTTGCAGACTATGACCAAACTGGGTTTTGGACCCAAGTTCTTGCATATGGTGACATGCTTATTCTCAGATGCTACTGCAAGAATTGCCACTACCTTCGGCATTACCTCTTCCTTTCCAATCCATAGGTCGGTGCGCCAAGGTTGTCCTCTCGCCCCCTATCTCTTTATCATTGCATCAGACTTTCTTTGTCATCAAATTAACCTGGACATTCAAACTAAAGTTCTCACTGGGGTTAGCCTTTCCTCCTCTCAACAACAGCTTCTCAATATGCACTTTGCCGATGACTCCTTTTTTCTAGTTCAAAACACAGCCACCAATTTGCACCGCCTCTTATCAAGGGTGGAGCAATATTGCACACTCTCAGGTTCCATAATTAATTGGAATAAATCCTCTGTTTATAGCTTTAAGGGCAATTACCACCATGTGACCCACTATAAGTGGAAGCAGCTTCAAGATCAAGACATCGTTAAGATTCTGGGAATCCCTTTCCGCTTTAGTGCCTCAACATCTATCCTTTGGGAGCAAGTTATTCATCGAATTCAAAAGAAACTC
>MNCI01009981.1:238833-276137 GCA_015680685.1 Gnetum montanum | reverse complement strand
AGTTCCTTTGGTGTCTTCTCCACCATGGTCTTCCTATCGGAAAACGTCTAGAATATCTTGGGATTCCTAATCACACTTGCCCTCTATGTGGTGGACTAGATGACTTTGTCCATGTGTTTTGGCAATGTCCCTTTGCTCAACATGTGTGGCAGTGGACTTCTAAAGCTTTTCCATCCTACAAGCTATCTCAAGAGGATGCCATATTCGGATTCTTGAACATTACTTCTACTAACCTTAATTTTCTGTGGAAAGTTCTTAGACCTATTATTTTATATTATATTTGGAAGCGAAGATGCAATGTTCTATTTCAAAAGACCGTGTATTCTAACAAATGTTTGCTTACCAGGTTGGAGATGTTACAGATCTTTCGCCTCACCTATTTTCAACTCACATCTCAAGCATCCAAGTTCAATTTGGACAGTCATCAATTGGTTCATCTCCTGCAGCTATGGGACAATCCTATGTGTCTTAGTTACACTTCATGTCAGTAATCTCTGCAAGGAAGTTTTCCCTTTTATTTTGTGGATTCACCATTGGCATTCCCTCTATCCTTAATTGAAAGCTCTTGGCTTCATCTAATTCTATGTCATTCTATTTTGTAAAATGCTAGTTTGTGCGAACATTTGGTTGTGTCCCAACTTGGGGTACCTCCTCTTATACTAGTTGATTTTTAAGGTGTTTCCCAAGCATCATTCACGATGCTCTCAGTTTTCCCCTTACCTTAACCCTACGACTTCTTCAAGTTGTTGTAATTGATGCTCCTTTAATTTCAATAAAATTTCTTTTCGGGGGTCCGACACCCCCCAAAATCCTTCATGTTATGAATCACCAAAGTGAAAGAGACTCCTCGTATTGGACGGATGCAACCTGCCACGGTTCGCAAAAACGTTGCATACACTTTATTCAAAATTTGCCTGTCAACAAAGATTCTATGATCGTCGTAATCGTCATGATGTATGTATGGGAGAAACTTGTAATTTATGAATGCTGGCGTCATGCTCCCTTGGCTTTGCATAATTGCCCCAACAGCAGACGCCTTGTCTTAAGGAGCCTTCAAAGTGACCACATCATTGTAGATTCTGTAGGTGGGCGTTCCAAAATTTGTCTGTTATTTTTTTAT
Organism: Gnetum montanum; assembly: GCA_015680685.1. Lineage (NCBI taxonomy): Eukaryota > Viridiplantae > Streptophyta > Gnetopsida > Gnetales > Gnetaceae > Gnetum > Gnetum montanum. The sequence continues at coordinate 275,017 of MNCI01009981.1, read as the reverse complement.
TATTTAAAGTATTAAGCAGTGTACTAACTACTATATTGGTCTCCTATTCAGATTCCTGTGGAGGTCAGGTATTTGTATCTGAAGAGGAAACGGTCAGAGGACATTGAGCTGAGCGGGTCCAGCCTTAGCAACGTGGCAAAGTTGAAAAACCTACGATCCATGAACCTCGACTTAAGGTGGACACAAAAGAAGTTGACACTGCCAGAGGAGTTGTGTATGCTCAGTATCACAGAGCTCAGTATCTGGTGTCATAGGTTATATGAACTTCCACACAACTTTGCTAACATGAAATATCTGCAAGTGCTCAAATTAAGATGCAGGCGACTGAAACAACTGCCGTGCGACTTTGGAAGGCTATCGTCGTTGACGGACTTGGCATTCCGAGACTGTGAATTTCTAAAAGATGTTGGCAGCGATGTGTGCACTCTTCAATCCCTGCACACGTTGCACTGGACATGGACTACCTATTGGGATGATGCATGGTTAAATGATTTCAAGAAAATGAAATCTTTGAGAGTGTTGGTGTTAGAACCGTGGTTTTATGGAAAGTTGGAGAAATATTATTTGCCTCCTTTTCTTTATCATCATCCTCATCATCATGTCCAGGTTTTCTACACGCGGTACTTCAGAAACCACAGCCCCAAGTTGGAGGGGTAAAGCTGCATGGATATGTTGAGACTTGAGAGTGAAGTGGAGATGTGAAATGAATATTATGCAATGAATTGATGTGTCTTGCCGTGTTGTAATAATGCATATGCACGGATTTTTGGCATGCTGCCTAAGTCATGCGTCTCTTTGGGATTTAAGTTTACTTTGGAATTTCCATAAAAATACACATATATCAAAATATTAAAAAATATCATAATAAAATCATAAATAAATAACATAATGCACTATTTTAAAATATCAAAATATTAAAAAATATCATAATAAAATCATAAATAAATAACATAATGCACTATTTTAAAATACTTTATAAATTTTAAAATTATTTTGTTTTGTTTTGGTTTTGGTTTTTGTTGTTTTTAAGTGAAAACCAAGTTAAGCAATTAAAGGAACGATTATCCCAACTTGATACACACACATTCAAATGATAAAATAAAATAAAATATTAATACATGAAATAGTTTTAAAATGTTAATTCTATTTATCAAACCATCTATGCATTTCAATAAAAAATATTTACACAACATGTATCACTTATAGATGGTATATTCTAATGTCTAACCCAATGCTGCATATGTTGAACAAAAAGCATTTTCAAAGGTTTCATTATAGTGAAGGGCCTTACCAGCAATAACAAAAATAGTAATAAGATCTCAAGAGAGATCATTCAAAAATCTGAACAATAAGAGTAGTTCTATGACATGGTGTTAAATAATATTAGTAGTATCAAATTTAAACAAACTTGGAAACTTGTTAGAGAGAGTTTTGGAGACATGCAAAATAAGGCACAAATACAAATACAAAAAAAAAAAAAAAAATGGATTTAGTTTTACTAGCAAAACATTAGAGGTCGTAAAGATCATGGAACAAAATATCTACATACAATAATTCCAATATCCATGAGAGCACTAACTAGCAAAGTAAGAAGGAAATCACACTATCTCCAAGTTAAAATTGGAGGATTGAACAATAAGTACCATAAAGATAGAATATGTTAGTTGTGTTTATTGAAAGAAATAGAAGATGAGAAACCTATATTATTAAAATGTTGCAGAAGAGATTTTTTTAGAAGAAAATAGAAAATCTCTAGTGAATCTTTGTATTAGTTATTTAAGCTACCAATATTAGTTCAAGGGAATTATATAGAAGGTGTGTTTAAGTTACAAGAATATTAGGCATATGTAATATACTCAAGATTCATGAGTATATATGTATTTTAAACAAGTTAATTTATCTTATAAATCCTTTAGGTCTACATAGATGTAATAAAATATGATTTTCAATTTCAATATTAACTATTATAAAGATAAGCATTGAAATATTTATCGTTGTCGTTATGTCAATAAATTTAATAAATGTATTTTTGTGTATGAGGATGGGTAACATTCTAGGTACCCTTTGTTGAATAATTTGAAAACTTTCTATCTTGTTATCTATAAGGACAATCTTGTGAAATTAATATTTTTTTAACATATCACCAAAACAAGTTTGTAAAAATATTGAATATACTAAATCTCTTTGATCAAATTAATCATGATCATTAATTTTTTTTGTAAAATTGCTAAGTACCATTTTTTAAAAAATTGAGATGTTGGTAAAAAAAATAATTTACATAGTTTAATAAATAAGAGTTAGAAGAAAACATTTTATAATAACTCATCTACTTACTCTTGGATATTGAATTAAAAAAGTAAAGAGAAAATTAAGGTAAAATGTTTGTTTGATTAATTGATTTTGTTAAAGTATTTGATTCTAGTTTACTTAATATTATCCAAAATTTAAAAAGAAATAATTATTAAATTAAAAGATGATAAAGCTACATAATCTTGTCAATTTTATAGCAATATAGGAGTAAAATAGGATTATCCTCTTTTACCAACATTGATCAAATAGAAAAGTAGATTAAACATGTACCTAGAAATTATTTCATTACAGCAGACCAATCATAGATACTATTAATTTTTGCAGGTGATGTACTAATTGCAAATTTAGAAATATAGCTAAAAGTAATGTTGCATTAACTAGAAAAATTCTTTGAACATACATAAATGAAGATTAATATTAACAAAACAAAAGTGCTAATTTTGAATTGATAAAAAAGAATACATTTTTTAATTAAAGAATTAAAAAAATTGAGATTATGAGAAAAACTATAGAAATTTGGGAGTATAATGCTCTTAAAAGTATAAGTGGAAGCATGGTATGTGACAACAAGTTGCAAATGGTTGTAAAACTATCTATTTATGAGCTATCTATTTAGATTGATCAATATATCTTATAGTACAAGTAAAAGCATTCTTGGAAGAGTATCTTTTTTTATTTTTTATTGACAATTGATTATTCTTATTGTTGATATTAACTTGATTTTTTATATTTTTAATGAATGAAGATAATCATTAAATAAATGACTTTTACAATGATAAAATTTTTACTATTTAGGAAAATTATAAATGTAATTGGTTGAATGTAAGTCTTACTGATTATTTGCAATACCAATTCCTTTATACAATTAAGAAGATTGATTTCAACAACAATAATAATAATATACAAGAACCAAATGATGTGGAAATAGATTCCATATGCTTGATAGGATTGAAAAGACTAATAATTTGTTCCTCAACTCTTCGAAAATTAATAAAAGATTAAATAACATAAAAAACATGAAACTACGAGATATTCTTTAGTTTGGGTATTAAAATTTAGTGTCCATTTACAAATGATCAACACTGCATACTTATCTATAAATGATCCTATATGTAGTGTACACTACACCATCAAAGTCTTAACTAGCTCAACAAATGGGGAAAAAATAAAAATAGTACTTGGCATGAATGACTTAAATATTATGTTTTAACATTACATCCTTTGGCTACAAAGTAAAACTTCAATTATGAGATAGATAATCCAAAATTTGAATGAACACATATTGTGATGTAAAATCAATAACTAATGACTCATATACATCATCAAATTTTATATTTACATTAACATCACTAGAAGAAGGCATCATAAAATTTTGCTTATCACATGGTGAAAACTCGTCCTTGAGTGACGAAGAGGATTAACAAGTTCCTTACAAAATATTGGGTAGGTATGGGATTATTGACTAACATACAAATTGACTTAGATGGAATATACAAACTCTGAGTGCTTAAGTGTATGGAGTTGCAATCTTTACAAAATTAGGTGTTCATGATAAGAGAAGTGAACATCCTAGATAAACTGACATCCAATGCCTCTTGGTAGCTGAAGAGTGAGAGAGAAGATCCAATGATCATGAATGGGCTGCAATATGTGGTACTACCATATCATCCTTGGTGAAGATAGTCCCACTTCTAGGCCATGCTTCCCACTGCAATCACAACAGAATTGTGAATTAGTAGGTAATGTGTAACACATAGCTGTTAAATGCCTTGTCTCGTCAATGGTTATATTTGGCTAGGTTGTGATTGCGTTAGATTGATTCCCTTAGTACTATTAGTAGGAAGGTTGATAAATAGGGTAAAATAGATAAGCGGTACATTAAATTTGAAAAGGCTCAACACAAGAAAATATTTGAATAGGGTGTACGAATTCACAACAATTAAAAGGAAAGTTTACTGAAAAATGTTGTAAAGATGTGCACAATTGGATGTCATTGATGAGGTAAATAGAAGGATTTGATTGTAAGAGTGTCTAAGGATAAAAAACTTAACTAACCCAACCAAGAGATATGCAAGTGGGTCCTCCCCAAAGTAGGCATAGGCCTTTTATGCCCTTGCATAACTTCAAACCAAAGAGCTTGTGGCTCCATAGATGATTAATGGTTATAGAAGGTTAAGTACAAAAACCTGGAAGAAACTACCTAAGAATTCTGACACATTAAACCAAGACATCGAATAAGAACATGAAACTGGTAGTGAGGTGAGATATGAAAAGCATAGATGAATGAGAGAGGGTGAAATGGAGTTCCTGATTAAGGTCACATGAAGTCTCTTATGGATTTTATGGTTAAATGACTTGATAAGATCCATCATTCACCTAGACCAAAACCAACCACATTCAGTAACTTTACATCTTCATTTTAAGACTAGTCCATTTCCTTGAGACACAAGAGTGTTCCCACAGAACAACCATCATTCCTTATTAAAGAATAGAAGAGAAGTAGGAAGTGAGGAAGGGCCTTAGTTAGATGGAACCTTCAGGCATGGGTAACATGTTTTTCTAGTTTCATAACCAGTGCTTGTAGCCTGTTTATTTTATCTAAGGGATGTGCTTTGAATTCCCATTATTTTTTAAGAAATGGGAACCACACCATGCAAAGATGTATGTGTTTATTTTGTCTAAGGATGTGCTTTGAATTCTCATCATCTTTTTCTTTTTTTTTATGAGAACCACACCATGCAAAAACTTATTCAACTTCCTTTTATTGGTTGACACGAAATGGTAAGAAATCCATGAAAACACACATGCACCTATGCAAAAAGAAAGGCACATAGAATATCGAATCCCCTTGAAGTCACACCATGTTCAAACCTTTGAATCCTTTCCAATTCTAGAAACTACCAAAGTCACAAATTGGTTAAAGTTCTGTTAATGAAAAAGGGATTGCACGTTTCTAGAACAAGGAAAACCATAGAGTTTGTGGATGGGTGGATGTTGTGGATTCATTGCCTATTGCATAAAAAGGAACCATATTGGAATCATCTGTAATGAAATTCAAAGCTAGAATCTAGACACCAATAATCAAATAACAAAATAGTACATACCACCATGAAGTAATGCATTACCTACCTGGCACTTATTAATAAAAACTTAGAAAATCACATCAAAATAGAATAAAAGAAAATAGAAAAGAAAGTGTAAAATTTTCAAGAAATAGAAAATGTACTAACGATGGTGTAAAAAAAAAAAAATAGAAAAGAAAGTGTAAAATTTTCAAGAAATAGAAAATGTACTAATGATGGTGTAAAAAAAAAATAGAAAAGATTAATAACATGAAAACAAGAAGATGTAAAATAAAGAATGTGTAAAACAAAAAGTTGTAAAACAAAAAATGTGTAAAACAAAAAGATGAAAAACACTTAAGAATCCTGAATTTTAGAATGGTGGGTGGCCCCCAAGACTAAACATTTGGCCATGACAAGGATTAATAAGTGGACTAATAGCATCCATGCATGTATGAAAAATTGGTAACCATTCATGTCCTAGCCACTAGGTGTCTATTGGTGGTCTGGTGGCTAGGAATAAAAGTTGTTGGTCACACACTTGATGGTTAAATGTATGGTGGGTTAGGGTATGAGGTGTGTGAATGTTATGGTTGTCTAGCCGTGCGTGCAACCTTGATCATGAGATGGTATGCATGGATTTATTTGTTTCCCTATACTATTAGATTCATTGGTTGGATTTGGGACTGGAGTGGTGATGGATGGTGGCCCTTGTGTATGGTCGGAGGATGTCGGTTAGGACAAGGAAGGTGATGAGTCATTATTGGTTGGCTGCGTCAACGTGGCCTTGTCAATGCAATGCAAAAATACTATATATACCACTGAACACTTTGGAAGTTTTTTGCAATTTGCTCATAATACACGGGGAATTTTTGTAATTTTTCATAGCCCAAAATCATCTAAAGCCCATAACTTTCAAACCGTTTGTTCAAATCACTACATTTTTTGATCCTACACCTATCAGAGGTAAGACCTTTATTGTGGGGGCCGCAAACCTTAAGGTTTTTGGTGAAATTTTTAAAAATTTTTTCTAACTCTCTCCAAGGGTTAGTAACCTTAAACACATAAAAATATTAACTCTTTTGATAGTTAATCCTTCCAATAGCCTCTAGGATAATTTATCAATGATAATGCATGAATAAAAGTAATAATTGAGTTCATTAAATAGCCATGATCACAACTTAGCTAAGTGTAACTATCCTCAAGAGTTAAGAAATCCCAATTGTTTTACGGTTACACAATGATTGCTAGTCCATGGTCTTATTGTGATTACATATGACACCCAAACAAAAGTGTTTGTAGGAAGGAGAACCCTCATAACCATGAGAGAAATGACCTAGAGTTAGAGGGGGCTAGTAGGAATAAGGGGCCAAGAACAACAAGAGGTAACCCATGAAACTGGACCTCTTTGTGAGGAACTCAAAGTGGAATCTATTTGATAGATTATGGAGGAAGAAGTGCCTACCAAAAAATCCTAATGAGGAGAAGCACATGGACCCCTACCAAGGCTTGAGGTCACTCTAACTCAAGCTTGCCTAGATATCATCAAGTCCCAAGAAATCCAAAGATCAATTCTTCAAGTGATAAACTTTAGGCCATTTTTGGATAAAGCTCCAGAGGATGTCAAGACACAATTGCAAGCCTCTCCCATGTGGCCAGTCATCATGTCTAGTTGCGAATGGTACATGGGAGAGACTTATCTCTTCTGGAATAGCCAAAGGCCAAGGCCCATTGTAAAAAACAAGGAAATTCATGTGTCCGACTCAGTGGAGGCTATTGCACAAGCACTAGGGTTGCTTGATAGTGGAACACAATTGGTGAAAATATCAACAAAAGGTGATCTGAAGGTAAAAAGGGAATGGACCCAATGATGCTATGGGGTGGATCGTAAGGAGTATGGTGAGCTTACATCGACGAAGTGGATTTATTTCAAGATTGCAGCCTATCACCTCAATCCAATAGTGAGGCCAAGCAAGGTGACTACTTTCTCTACCTAAGCATGCACTGATTTCAATGAGAAATTTTCCATTAACCTTCCATAGCTGATTTATGTGGAGATTGAGAAGCACTTCAAGGAGAATGAATGTGGAAGGAAGGCCTTACCCTTTTCATGCCTTATTAGAAAAAATTTCAAAATGGTAGGCATTGTTTGCTATTCTAACAATACCCTTAAGCATGGTTCCTTGGCCTCATGGGCAAAAATCATGAAAGACAAGATGCCAATGACCACTCAAAAAGAGGAGCTACTACCATCACACCCACTCAGAATAGAACATCGAAGGCCAGTGTGGTCCTTGAGCATCTACATCAAATCTAAGAGTAGCTCTTAAGTGAACAAAAGCAACAAGTAGGAATGAATTGGGTAGATCCATCTATGTATTAATTAGCTAGTGACAAGTCACCTTAACGAGGTGGCCCAAATAGTTAGCCAAATGAAGAGAGGTGATTCCAATTTTCTCTGCCTAAAGAATGTAGCTACCTTTGATGTTGGATTCCAATGCCCAAGAGTTGACGGTGCCATTAGCAACACATCATCTATTCCTGGAGATCTTTGGAAATGCTACCACTTTCTCGATGCAGTTGGAGGAAGGTGAAGAGATAATTGTCTTGATGATGTAGCACCAAGGGTAGGAGATAGTGGCAGAAGTGGTAGATGAAGCACTAAATTCATCCATAGTGTTGGTACCAAACATATTTGCACTCCAAGATGTGCAAATGTCCACAGGCGTGATCAATGGAAAATTGAATGTAGCCCAACATGAACAACTGTTGGAACGACTAGTAGGAACTAGGTAACCGACTCTGGATATCTTTGATCTCCCAGAGAACATCACTACGACTCAATTAGAGTTACTGAATGCAAGGGGAAGATGCATCATCTTGAAAGGGCAACTAGAAATGACCCAAGAGCAAAATCAATGCTTGGTCGTGAAGGTTGCTAAACTTCCTACTTGACTTGCAAAATAAGTAATCCTCAGCCTAATAATGACAAGAGATGAAGCTATCAAATAACTTGAGGAATGATTTTAAAAGGCTGAGGAGGAAGTAGTAATGGCCATCTTCAAATAGTCCATGGCAGAAGTTGAAACACATTCAATCAAAAAGGATTTGAAATAGATGTGCTACGAAACTAATGCATTGACCATGTAAAATCATTGCCTATGAAATGTTGATACTCAGAGAGATCAAATGTAAGAGCTCATTCATCAATAGTAGGAGTACCTTGCCAAAATCAATGTTAAACTAAGGAAATTGGCTATAAAGAACCACAATCTATCAATGGAGGAGGTACACACTTTGTGAAAAAAGTCTACCATTGAGATCACTACCTAGAAGAATGAATCTCTCAAACTTGAGAGAGTGAAAAATCACTATAGGAACCAGGTTGGCTTGCAAAAGGAAATTAATGAAAAATAAATCCAAATGGAAAAGACAAAAGTAAATGAAGCACTCTAGCAACTTCAACAAAGAAGAGAAATGTGGCAGCCCATCCTTGATGGGGTTGATGCCTACAACAAAATGGAGATTCACTTGAAGGAGTTGCATATTGAAGAAATGACAGAGTATATGGAGTTGGCCAATCTCTATTATGCAAACCTAGTAATGCTGATAGCTAGACGACTATAGTCGGAATTGGAGAAATAAGTGGCTAGCTCATATTTGCTATACGAGGTTGAGTTCAAACACCACAAGGACACCAAGTAAAAGTTTGAGACTACTAACGCTAAACTCAAAGTCCTCAAAGGATGATTCATAGATCAATGATCTATTGTTGAGGACTTAGTGAGATTGATGAATGACTACCAGGAGCTAATGAACATAGTCAAGGATTTTGAAATTTAACATAAAGAGTTTGTTGCTTGGTTTGTCAATGCCAAGGAGTTGTTTCTAGTGATCCCATGTCCTTAGTATCTGCTTGTTCCAACCAACATTGGGGAAGTTACGTGGATGGTGCATGATCCTAGGAGTAAGGAGGAGAAAATGAAAGCACTGTTGGATGCTTTTTGCCTCCCACTTGAATTTTTAGCAATAGCAGGACAATTGTAACCACCTCAACCACTGCCAGTGTGTGAAGCCGGTGAAGGTCCCTTAGATCCTTAGGAACCATCATCGCCTAGGACTGTTTGATCTTCTCTAACAAGCTTCATACCATCAAGGAATGTGTTGTCTAATTTTTTGAAGAGTTGTATCATGGTGTTCAATTTTATGTCCTGAACACCACCATTTTTGTAATGTGTTGATCTATATACCCAGACGCTCCATCTGTTTTCAAAGTCAATTTGTTTTGTTGAAGAAAAGTTAATCAATAATCCCATACCTTTCCAATTTTGTAAAAGGACTTGATGATGAGTTTGTATTTAATTGTGGGGGTATGATGAGTCGTCATTGGTTGGCTACATCAATGAGGCCTCGTTGACGCATCTTGCCCTGTGTTGACAAGGACCCATCGATGCAGTGTTTATCTGTCACCTATAAATATGTGCGTACAAACTACATTTATGGTAATCTAGATTTTAGTAGCAGTAAAGCTCTTGCATTTTTTTGATTTGAAAGTTAGAATTTTTCCCCTGAGTGCCCATAGCAGGAATCATTGAGTGTATGGATCTTTATTCAAGCATTGTTATACCTAAGCATGACAGTGTGTGTGGTAATAAAGATGAGCTTTCTGAAAAACCTTGCACCACTTTGGATAGATTAGATATTTTATTCATGCATTTACTATTTTCAATTATTTATTAAATGTTTTCAATTAATTATCAAATATTTTTGAGCAATTGACTTAATGAAATAATTAAGCTAAATAGACTACACACATAAGTATGATAGCTTCAAGCGTAACATGTATTCACTTGGTTATCCCAACAACGTTATTGCTTGGTATGCCTAGTAGCGTAGTGCTTGGTTGCCTAGTAGTGGATACATGGGTTCAGGACATGTATAGAAAGTGGGAACAAATACTTATGTTAGGATTAGTTAAATGATTGGTTAATTAGTTAATTTAGATTAGTTAATTAAATTACTTTTTATTGACATTTCAAGTACCTAACCATAAAACATAAAAAAATGATACAAATCGAATGCCTCAGTTACACTTAACCATACCAACAAACATCACAAGTGTAATTGGGAAGAAAACGATTGACCTTAAGGCTAGATTCACTTCCTATTGGGTTAGTGCACTAGAAATGATGAAGTTTGTGAAATTTGATAGGATCATGTGTGAATGATTGTTATTTATATGGTTGGGCATAGCGGTACCTCGCTGCTCATTAGAAGGTGATGCACTAGATCAGAATTATGCTAGCTTAGATGATATGGTGGATCCATGTGTGGTCTACTTTGGCTTATGGCCTTTCCTCTAGAAGGGGCATTTCGTATGTTGTGGTTGAGACCCACTAGTGTCAAAATGTCTATGCACACTTGTAGCATAAGTGCATTCCTTTGGTAACATTGTGGTGCAAAACCTTCTTGTGTTGTTGGTGATGGTATATAAGAAGGTGGAGTATGAGAATATTGAGGTTAGGATGGATGGTAAGAGGCATGAGGTGGTGATCCTTCAAAGGATGTCATGGGCTGATGGTACTTGGAAGAGTGATGGTGGTGATTTGAATTAGAGGATGTAGAACTAGTTGGAGAAATAGGGTGTTGAACATAATATCCATGTGGTTTTAGTGGGTAGGGCTGATCTGGTTGTGGCCTTCCCCATGACTGCGGTTGTTTCCATTACAGTTGATGACCATGTTAAGGCTAGTAATAAGTCCCCCTAGGATGGTACAATTAGTTGTGGGACTTTCTATAATTACCTTGTGGGAGAGAAAATCTTCTGAGCATGTGCTTTTACAAAAACTTTAGATTTAAGGCACTTGCTCGATACTCCTATGGATGCAACATGACTAAGAAATGGTCCTTAGGATGGTCATATATGTATATGTCACATCAATTATCTTTGTCTATGGTTAAGTCTATAGCCTGACTTTTGTTAGCCACTTTTCTTATTTGCTAAAAATTATTCTTGGTTATTTCTTGGTTTTGTATCCCCTGTTTAGTGTGATTTCTTGGCTTATTTTTCATGATCCTCTTTACAACTGCCTCAATGAGAGTTTTGATGTTTTCATATATCCATTTGGATATCCTATTAAACTTTGCTTCTAGTTCATCAATAGACTCTTGCATCAGCAATGTTTGTTGTGGAATCACCTTATTGAGAGTGGTTTTGTTCTCCTTACTATAAATTTGGACCTCTTTCTATTGAAGAGTTGGATCCCATTGATATCTCTTGACATTCTCTCATTTGCATATCTCTCCTTCTTCTTTTGACACATGATCAATTATCTTTTTTATTTGATGGGCTTGGAGCTCATATAATTGCCCTAGGGTACACATCCCAAGGGTCTCCCTTGTTTCATTACGAAGCCCATCTATGATGTGAAAAAGTTTCCTTGCCTCAAAAAAACCATGGCCTGGGCATCTATTTAGTAAGGCATAATATCTATCTAAGGTCATGTCCAAGGGTTCACATTGTTCTTGTTTCCACTCTTGGATATGTCTCCTCAGGTTGGACACTCTTGCATAGTTTTGGTATTTCTCATTGAAAAGTTTTAGCATTGTGGGCCATCATCGGATTAAATTTGGTCTCAACAATCTATACCACACTTTGGCTCTATCAATTAGTGTCCTAGGAAAGAGCTTAAGCTTTTTCCATCCACTTTCAATGTTGTAAGAAGCACAGGCATCATGGAAGGCTTGTAAATAATGTTGTGGATCTGAATCATAGCCTCCTGCAAATTTAGAAATATTATTCATGTCAAGCTTGGGTAGGTGACCCTTTTTGTGATGCCTATGAGATATCTTAATTACCTCTATGATCTGCATTAGGCTCTTAGTGGTCAATAGGGTTTCATCCTCCTCAAATAGGTTGTGAGGGAAATTTCTATCTATATTCGTTTGATCATGATGATGCTGTCTTTGATCTTTATCATGGGTTCAATTCCAATTTTTAGTCTAACCTTTTAGTGGAAATTTATCTTCATACCTATGTTCATCTTCATTAGAATTAGACATTGAAGGGGGAGAGGAAGATGAGGAACTAGAAGAATTACCATGGCTTCTATAGTGTTCTTTGGGATTCCTTAATTTATTATTTTTTGATTTCAAGGAGGTCTTAGGCCTTGAGGCCTCCCCTAGTTCAGGACCTATATCATCTCCTCCAAGATTGTCTACCTTAGGTAAATGTAGTCTTTGAGTGTCATTAGGGTGGTCATGATAATAAGAAATCCTTGCATAAGGTTGGTCGCTCCAATTTTCTTGATCATATATCTCATAGTTCTCCAATATATGTGTTTACTATATAGCACATAGTCACTTTCGTGTAAGAGAGACATTGTTCTTGGTTTATGGTATGTGTGAGCCAAGATTTTTTGAAAGATATATCGGTAATACCTTTATAGTGATTGTGTATAATATAACTAATCTAGATAACTAGCACTATTCCTAGCAATGGTGTCAATGATGAGTAGTGAGGTACCCCTACGTCCAACCATACAAATCACAAGCATTCATGCACGATCCAGTTGAATTTAATGGATGGGACTAGTTGTGGCATGTAGATTGTTATGTCTTGATCGTAGCTTGGTATATTCCCACTTGGACTAGTGGTAGCTTGGTCACATATGGTTTAGTCCAGAGTGAGGCATATGATTTTTATTATTTTATATTTTATTGTTCTACAATTAACAATAGGTTGAAAGTTAAATTGTAATCAATTCAACTAATCTAATTACTAATTAATAATCAAATACCCTAACATAAGTATTCGATCCCACTTCCTGTGCACATCGTGAACACATATAAGGTTGCTGGATTCCAAACATTAAGCATTGTTGGGATTACCAACAGTCATACACATGCTCGAAGCGATCATACTTATGTGCCTAATTAGATAACATGCATGAAAATGTAAATATTAACTAAGTACATGAAAGGTAAATTGTATGGAAAGTAAATCTAATTTAAGATAAAGTTTTGCAATGAATAAGAATCAATCTCAATCTTATTGCTATTCATGGAATATGTCCAGGTACATTGCCACTCGAATAAGACTTCATACAATTAACTTAGATTTACTTTGTGGGCACTCACTAACTGTTCTCTAAGATTATGGAATAAAATTGTAAGAGTTCAGTTACTCTATTAACAAAACTATGAAAAACTAATTAAAAATTAATTGGAAATCATGAGGCCAAGTGCTATATTTATAGGTTGGTATATATCGGCTTGGATACCCAATGTCGGAGCTAAGACGTGATGTTGGATATCTGATGTTGTAGAGTATATGCCAGAATATAAATATAGCACTTGGGCTCAGGATTTTTAATTAGTTTTCAATTAGTTTTTCATAGTTTTGTTAATAGAGTAGTTGAACTTTTGTAATTTTATTCTGTAATCTTAGGGAACAGTTAGTGAGTGTCCATAGAGTGGATCTAAGTTAGTTGTACAAAGTCTTATTCAAGTGGCAATGTACCTAGACATATTCCATGAATGACAATAAGATCAAGATTGATTGTTATTCATTGTAACACTTTAACTTAGATTAGATTTACTTTCCATGCAATTTACTTTTCATGTACTAGGTGAATATTTACATTTTCATGCATGTTAATTAATTAAGCACATAAGTACGATTACTTCAAACATGTGTATGATTCTTGGTAATCCCAACAATGCTCAATGTTTGGAATCCAACAACATTATATGTGTTCAGGATGTGCACAGGAAGTGGGATTGGATACTTATGTTAGGATAGTTAATTATTAATTAGTAATTAGATTAGTTAAATTGATTACAATTTGATTTTTAACCTATTGTTAATTATAGAACAATAAAATATAAAATAATAAAAATCATATGCCTCACTTTGGACTAAACCATACATGACTAAGCTACCACTAGTCCAAGTGGGAAGACAAGCAACTACAATCAAGACATAACGATCTAGATGCCACAACTAGTCCCATCTATGGAATTCGACTGGATCGTGCATGAACGCTTGTGATTTGTATGGCTGGACGTAGGGGTACCTTGCCACTCATCACATGGTAAATTTGCATTATGAAAATGAAAAAATATTTTTACAATGATAAAAAGCTAAGAGGCATTTAGAATCCCCCATGAAGAAATGATAATGCTAAAAAGTCAATTCCATTATTAAAATGCTCAAGATCCACAAAACATTAAACACTTGGCTTGCTATTAGAAGTTAAATTGTTACCATTGAAAGCTAACATAATGTACTAATTTAACATTCATCATTATCAACATCCTAGCCTTATCTCAATAAAATGGGATCAACTAATATTAGTTCTTAATACTATCTTTGAATAATAAAAATAGTAATTAAATTCTAAGAAAGATCATTCGAAAATCTTAGTAATAGGGATAATGACAAAACACTTATTTTTGCCATCATGTTAACAAATTGAAAGAATCTATTGTCACTTACATTGATGGATTGCATAATAGGTGTCATTTTCTCAATAATTTGAAAAGAAACATTTTGTGTCATGATCTATAGGAACAATCTTGTAATATTAACATTTTTATAACATATCAAGAAAACAAGGTAGTGACAATACTGAAAATTCTCAATGTATCATATCTATTTATTGAGCTAGCTAAGGCTATAGATTTTTAATGTAAATTGTAATATGAAAACAAATAAATTTTTCTAAAACATAAATTGCTAATTTTTTTTTTAAAAAACATAATATGGTAAAAATAGATAAAATTTTTATTCTTTTGTTTGATAATGGAAGATATTGCCTAGCTTTTATTGCCATGTTAAGATATTTTTTTATGGGTGGGTTTTGCTAAGATTGCCTAAGAATTATTTTTAAAGAGCATATTATTAGGAATTATTTTTAAAGAGCATATTATTTTAATTTTAGATGTCACTATTGAAAGTGATGGTAAGGTGTTTATTTTTTAAGTTGTAAGACCTAGGTTAGAGTTTGGGCACAATCACTTGAGAAAGGTTAGGTTTTTGCTCATCCACCAACTTAGGACCCCACCCTTGTAGGATGAGCATTGAGCCTATGGGTGATGGTCCTTTTTATATCATTTTAATTTTATTTTAAAACATGAGCATTCATTTTTAGCATCATCATAGCCTCATCCCAACAAAATGAAGTCAATTACATGAGTTCTATTTTAGCATTTACCTCTATGAAGAACTAAATCTTTGTTTATTTGTAAGTTTTTTAGATCATCTTAAATCTTTTATTTTCACATATTTTTTATTCTTCCTTTCAGTAGCTTTCTTGGAATAGTTATGCAACAACATTTTTGATAGGCTCATTATCAAATTTTTTTTTGCACATGTCCAAACTATCTAAGACACCATTCTTAAAACTTATTTAAAATAGAAGTTACTCAAAGTCTTTATCCAATGTCTATATTATGTAATTTATTTATTTACTTTTTGTAGAGGATGTTGGAACCTGAAATAATTGAAACATAACTATATCCCAAGATTTATAGAAGTTTATAACTCAATGTTACCTAGTAGAATATTTTTTATAACATTCAACATCCATGTTGGATGGTGTAAAATATGTATCATGCTTTAGAAATGTCTACTATTCAAGGGATGGGTGAAAAAATCACATTGAGATTATGTGTTCAATTATTGCATTATTAATATGTATTTCACATGTTATGGATGATGTGTTTTCACCTGGTTATGCTATTAGACATACATGAGTAAGCTTTTTCATTTGTTAAATAATGTTTAGATGGTTTAATTATTACCTAAATATCATCATGATTCCTAGAACATAGTTAAAGAAGTTTTGTGAATCCTATGACAATGGCAAAGTTGAGTTATGTATATGCTATAAGTTTTTGCATAGGGTTTTAGACAATAATGATTGATAAATTACAAAAATTGCAATTTTTTGATGCTATGTCAATGCATATGCACCAACACAATGACTACTATACTTAGAAATTTGCACCAGTGCATCAGGTTTATTTAGCATATATATGTACAAACTAAGGTGCATTTATAACAAGTTTTGTCTAGTAATAGCAAAACTCTATGAGTTTCATTTTAGGACTTTTATTTTGTTAATAGATTTATACTGAACAAGTTTTTCAAGGGTGTTGGAATCCAAAAGAAGTAAAACATAGGTACACCCCAAGCTATATAGTTGAATTAGAACTTCATATAACTTAGCATTGTCCACTAGAATCAAACCTATGACTTAGAGCTTCCAAATCAAGTGTCTTACAAGTATGCTAACAACTGATTGTATTTTATATGTAATTATTTTTAATTTAAAAATTAAAAGCCTATCCATTCGTTATTCTTAGTATAGGTAATTTTCATCCAATTATTTTCAGTGTGGTTTACTAAGCTTACTTTATAAAATTTTATTGAGTAGATCTTTAACTACATCTTTGACCTTTTTATTTATCTTTACCTTAATTGCATATTCAGTACTAGAGATCCATCCATATACTATACTATTTGGACCAATGTTTTTGTTCCTTGGGTTTGATGTATTTACATGTCATTCTCTTTCAAGTATTAGTTTTTAAAAGTTTTCCTATGGCTTGTACCATTCAACATGCATTTCCTTTATTTTTCTGTTTTCATGGATACCCATACCTATGTATTGTCCAACCTATACAAGATCTCCATCATCTCATAGGCATACATCCAACATAATTTCTATTGAGATATCTATAAATATATTGAATGATGCATTCATCTTGTTTTTTCTATGTCCAAGATATCCTACTTTCTCTTCTTTAAAAATATTTATTTCTTGTTTCCTTAATCTAGCTTCTAAGATATCTTGTAGTGCTTTTTTAGTCAAAATCTTAAATTTGAGTTAGATGAAAATTACTATGAAATTTTTTGAATCATTTAGATGTAAGATAATCCTTTTTTAATGATCAATTATTTTGTCCTAGGCTATTCTATCATTATTCTAGAGACTTTTTTATTTTCTTATCCAAAAATGTAATATATGTTTGACTGCTCTCTCTCATATTTTCTAATTCACTTTTAACTATAGTAAAATGTGGAAGCACGGGTAGATCTCCTATTAAAAGATAGAGATGATCATCCTTTTGTGTTCATAGGTCTATGGGCTTTGACCAAAATTTCTCTTTAATATTTCTTTGTCATGATATTAATGACATGCAATCAATCATGTAGAATCTAATAAAATGAATGGTTTATATTTCAATCAAGTTTTTAATAGGATTGAACATATAACTTCTAAGTAGCTTTTGAAGTTAAAAACTTACTCTCGAAATATGGGTTATAATTTTGAAGACTATCAAAGTCCAATATTTGATACATATTCATAAGATGAGGTAAACTAAATATACCACCTTTTTTATAATCTTTGAAAGGTAACCAAAGCTTATGTCTATGTCATCATGTTTGTGGTCAATACAAAGGAGTTCTAATTCAATGACGTTAAAACCTTTTATGCTATAAGCAAAGAAAAAATAAGGAAACATACTTGTTTTTATTATCACCACTACAATATCTATTTCTAAAAGTAAAGTAGTAGGAAGTAGAGAGTATTATTGTGTAGCCTCATGTTCTTTTCTAATCTCATCTTCAAGGCTATTCATGTTTAACATTATCGAGGTATCTAACTGGTGTAGTAACACCTGTTCCAATCTCCTTATTCTACCCTACATGCTATGTGTCATTTGTGTTGATTTTTAATTTTGGCACCTATAGGATAAATGCCTAACCAGAATTGCAGATGTCTTAGTGTAGACATATTTCTAGAATTGTAGATGTCTAAGGATTATATTAGATGTTTACCAAAAATAGTAGACATCTCATGTAAGTGCTAGGTTTTCATAGTAGACATCACAACTGATGAGTGGCAAGGTACCCCTATGCGTAACCATACGAATCACAAGCGTTCACATGCAATCCGGTTGAATTTTGTAGACTATAATTACTAAGTGCACTAGAGCTAAATAGGGTGTGCATGTTGTTCATTCATTGTCTTCCCAGTCCCACTTGTGGAGTGCAATTGTATTGTTAAGTATGACTGAGGCATAAGATTTTTATTATTATTTTGTGTTTTTATGGAATTACTCACCTAAAAAAAGAATAAAAGTAAGAGTGATTCATTGCTACGTAAACTATAGTCTAATTTAGCCTAACACAAGTAACCATTCTTACTTCCTAAACACATGCCAAACTTTGTGCAAACACAGCTGGGCTGTCAAACGCTAGTCATTTCTAAGTTACCAAGCATCACATGTATGCTCGAAGGGGTCATACTTGTGTAATTTAATGCTTTACTTAATTGATCAAAATTGATTACTGCATAAATAACATTAATGTAAATTGCATGAAATAACAATATGTAAATGCATAAGAAAGAAAATCTCAAGTGCTCCAAGGGATGGATCAAAGAGTTCATCTTTATTACCAACACAATGGTGTGCTTAGGTACATCAATGCTTGAATAAAGATCCATTCACACTTAGGCCTCTTGCTGTAGGCACTTGGAAAATATTCTAACTTTCAAATGGACAAATTGCAAGAATTTTGCTACTTGACTGCCAAAAAATTACTCCCAATTATGCGCTTGGGCATTGTATTTATAGACTTGCGAGTAACCTTGTGATATTGAATGTATGATATCGCATCTTGGGCCATGATATCACGTACTTGATATCATGGCCATCTTGATATCGAAGTGTTAAAAAAAATAATTTTTCATACCCCCATGACTGAATGAAAACTCGTCCTCTAGTATAGAAGAAGAGGAACAAGTCCTTTACAAAATATAATAGGGGACGTGGACTTATTTGACTAACATGCAAAGTGACATAGAGAAAATAGACAAATACAAAAAATCCTGAGCATAAAATATGACAATGGTGTATAACATTGGATGTTCATGACAATAGGAAAGAACACCAATAGATCCAAAGAACATTCAACCCCTCTTGGTAACAAAATAATGAGGGAGAGATAGAAGAGATCCAGTGGTCATGAACAATCTCTTGCGAGTGATATAGTTGCATCCTCCTTGGTGACGACAGTCTCGCTTCCTATCCACACTTCCCACTGCAATCACAACAAAACCAAGGATTAGTATATATAGTGTAACAAATAATGGCTGAGTACCTTGTCTCATTAGTGATTTTATCTAGCTAGGTTGTGATTGTGATAGATTGGTTTCTTGATATTTTTAGTGGAAAAATTGATGGATGGGTTAAATAAGAGAAGCGATCCATATAATTTAGAAAAAGCTTAACACAAGGAGTACTAAAAAGAGGGTATTCACAACAATAAAAAGGAGTTCATTACAAATAGTTGTGAAGGTGCATACAATTGGATGACATGGATGGGGTAAATAAAAAGAATTTGATTGTAACAATGTCTAAGGGTAAAGAACTTAACTTAACCAAACTAAAAGGTATGCAAGTGGGTCCTCCCCAAAGTAGGCACATGCCTTTTATGCCCTTGCATAGCTTCAAACCAAGGAGTCCATGGGCACCATGGATGATTAATGGTTATGGAAAGTTAAGTACAAAAAACCCAAAAGTAACTAATTGAAAATCTTGACACATCAAACCAGAACATTGAATCAAAACATGAAATCGATAGTGAGGTGAGGCATGAAGAGCATAGATGGATGACAGAGAGAGTGGAATGGATTTCCTAATTATGGTCACTTATAGTCCCTTGTGGAGTTTGTGATTAATTGACTTGGTAGGATCCTTCCTTAGTCCAAATCAAAATCAACCACTTTCAGTGACTTTGCATCGACATTCTAGGGCAAGTTCATCCCATGAGACACAAGAATGCTTCCACAAAATAGCCATCATTCCAAATTGGAGTGAAGTTAGGAAGTGAGAAAGGGCCCTAGTTAGAGGAGACAAGACAAGTCTCATAACTAGTGCTTGTAGCCCTTTTATTTGGTCTAAGGGGTATGCTTTGAATTCTCATGTTTTTCTGAAATGGGAATGACACCATGCAAAGACCCATGCATTTTTCACATTTATTTTATCCAAGATGTGTGCTTTGAATCCTTATCTTTTTTTTTTGTGATGAGGACCACACCATGCAAGGACTTATTTGACTTTCTATTATGAAATGACATATAATGATGAGAAGATTATGAGAACACCCTTGCACATAGGAAAATAGAAAAGCACATAGAATACTACATTGCTTTGAAGCCACACCCTATCCAAACCTTTGATTCATTTACAGGTGCATTACCATTGTACCTGCCACCTCATTAGCAAAAAAAGTAGAGAAACACATCAAACAGAAGTAAACATAACCATGAAAAAAGTAGATAATAATTATTGAATATGTTAATGATGGTGTAAATAAAAAACTAAGGGAAAACCAATAACCTTAGAAATACAACTATGTAAAACAAAAACGTAAAACAAAGAAGATGAAAACAAAAGGCTGTAAAATCAAAAATGTGAAAAAAAGTCAAAAACTAAGGAGCCACCTAAGATGTTAGTATGGATGGTCATCTCCCCTACAAGTAGGTTGAAAGGGAGAGAACTGAAAGATTGAGCATGGTTGTTCATCTAGTGAGGTGTTTGTTGAGTTGGTTGGCTTGGGCTCATGGAAAGGTTTTATTTGTTGAATGTTAACTAGTTGTTTCTTATTTGGGCTATCAGGTTTGTAGATGATCATGTCCCCAGATGGAGAAATATCATCTATGATGTAAGGTCCTTTCCATAGTGTTTGAAATTTGGTTTGTTGGGGTACATGTGTAGGATTCCAATAGAGAACCTTGTCTCCTGGTTGAAACTTAACTTTTTCTATTTTAAGGTCATGGCATTTCTTATTGAATGCCTTATGCATTTCGTTGGATGATAGGACCATTAACCAATTTTCATCTAACAAGTTGAGACTCATTAATTGTTCTTTCTATGCTAGACTTAGATCTAGGTCAGGATCATAGGCTCTAGAGAGTGTATGGAGTTTGGATTGGATGGGAAATGTTGGTAATTTTTTGTACACAAGCTCATAGGGAGAATAACCTATGGGAAGTTTCCATGTGGAGAGATAGGCCCAAAGGGCATCATTTAATTTAGTGCTCTAGTCCCTTCGATATTTACTAATGGTATGCATTAAGATGTTTGTAATCTCCCAATTAGTGATCTTAGCTTGACCATTGGCTTGGGGTTGATATGGTGTTGTGAGTTTATATTTAACCCCCAAGTGTTGCATGAGCTTCCAAAAAGTGGCACTTGTAAAATGAGTTCCATTATCAGAAATTAACGCTTGTTTATGATGTTTTGTTGTACAAATCAAGCAGTAGTGGTGGATGTATAGTTGGTGATGGTTGCTACTTCTACCCACTTGATACAATAGTCAATTGCGACTATTATATATGCCTTTCTATTTGATAAAGGTGTGATGGAACCCATAAAGTCAATTCCCCAAATATCAAATGGCTCAAGAGGTTGTATCCATTGTTATGTCCTCTCCATTTGAGTTGTCATTCGACCATCCCTCTAGCAACAATCACAAGCACAAATGAATTGATGTGCATCCCTGAAGATTGTTGGCTAGTAATACCCTGTCATGAGGATTTTTATGGTTGTGCATCTGCCAGCATAATGGCCCTCACAAGGACCTTTTTGAGCATCCTGAAGAACATAAAGTTGATCCATATCAGGGACACACCAATGTACCAGGCCATCGGGACAAACCTTGTAAAGGTTTTCATTAATCTCCATGAAATATTTAACTTGGTAAAGAAACTGTTGTTTCTTTCTAGTGTCCAGCCCTTGCGATAGTTCTTGGTTGAGCAGATAAGTGAGGATGGTGTCGTACCATTTTGGTTCATTGGGTATTTATGCATTAATAGCACAAGCAAGGAGAGATTCATCAAGGAATTGATCAAATAAAGGGCTCTCTTTCTTCTTGTCATCCCATCTTAGTCATGATAAGTGATCCACAACCACATTCTCCACAACTTTATAATCTACCATTGTGAGATCGAATTCCTGAAAACTCATGAGCCATCATATGACACGGGGGCTCACCATTAGCTTGTTCATTAAAAATTTGATGGCACTATGATCTGTGTGCACAAACACTTTGTAGCCAAGCACATAGTGCCTAAAATTCTCTAAAGTGAACACCACTACCATCAACTCCTTTTTTGTTGTGGTGTAGTTTAGTTGTGTACCTACGATGCTTTGGCTTACGCAATGAATGTAATATGGACATTTTTGATTATCCATCTATGTAAGCACTACCTCCAAAGCATAATTTGATGCATCGATCATCACATGAAATGGTTTGGACCAATCTAGTGCTTGAAGAATGGGAGTTTAAACAAGCTTTTTCTTCAACTATTGAAATGCTAATTCACATGCAAGGGTCTAGACGAATGAAACATCCTTCTTTGTCAATTCTACCAATGGCTTGGAAATTTTGGAAAAATTCTCAATGAATCGCTGGTAGTAGCTAGTATGACCAAGGAATGATCAAACTTCTTTGACTATTTTAGGTTGACTAGTTACTCCTTGGATGACCCTTATTTTTTTAGGATTCACCTTGATTCCTAATTTTGAGATGCGATGCCCCAATACTATGCCTTCCTAGACCATAAGATGGCTCTTTTTCCAATTGAGCCAGAGGTTTGTTTCAACACATCTCTTTAACACTTGCTCAAGATGATCTAGGACTTGGTTGAACGTAGATCCATAGGTAGAAAAATAATCCATAAAAAATTCTACCCTGCTACCAATCTGTTGTTGAAAAATACTAAGAACTAATCGTTGAAATGTGGCTAGGGCATTGCATAGACCAAATGGCATCTATTGGTAAGAAAAAGTCCCCCAAGAACTTGTGAAAGTTATCTTTTCCTGGTCCTCTGTTGCAATCCAAATTTAGTTATAGCCACTATAACCATCAAGAAAGCTATAATAGCTGTGCCCCGAAATGGTGTCCAGCACTTGGTTGACAAAAGGCAATGGAAAATGATCCTTGAAAGTTGCCATGTTGAGAAATTGAAAATTAATGCACACCTACCATTTGCCTCCTTTCTTTGGTATGATCATGAGTGAACTAACCCACTCACTATCTACAATAGGGAAGATGAATCCCACTTTGAGGAGTTGTTTAATCTCCTCTTTGATAATCTGTTTTAACTTGGGATTCACATGTCGATGTGGTTGTCATTTCAGCTTGACGGTGGGGTCAACATATATTTGGTGCTGGCATGTTCTTGGATCTATCCTAGTGAGTTTAGAATATGACCAGGCGAAGGCTACTGACCATTTTTCCATAAATTTTATCAATTTTCTCTTTTTTTCTATAGCAAGCTTGGCATTAATAATAATTGGCCTTCCATTTTTCAAAAATATGTAGTCCATTCCAACTGGTAGTGTCTTCAATTCAAGGGGTTCTATTTAAAATTGTCAGAAATTTTTAGCTCACCTAAATTAACATCATCATTTTCTCCTTCAGAGTGTTAGTAATGAACTTTCTTAAGTTCATCCATACTTGCAACATATTCTTACATTAGGCCCTAAGTAGGTTCCATTCATAATGTACTATTACTAGGATTAGCTGTCAGCCACTGGGTGTCTTCTTGTTTTGTGGTTGCTACGTATAGACTTCTCTAGATATAATCTTTTGGTGACACTGCTTATATGTAGAGATAGATGTTTGCTTTACTGACCATAATATTTGCACACAATGGCACCCTGAATCATTGTATGCGATACATGGAACTCTGTTCTTCTCGATCTTTCCAAATTCATTTTCTTTTGATATATTTAAGGAAACACCTCTAATGCCCATTTTGGCATCTGCAATACTTAGCCACGCCCTTCCCATAATAATTGGAAAATCCCCCTTGCAATTCTCCACTTTGATTACTAGGAAATCAATGGAATATGACCACCCACAAATGGTGATGATAATGTCCTCAACCAGCCCCAATGGAACAGTGATGGATTGGTCTACCAGTTCTAGCTAGATGTTCCTCTTATTCAAAGGAGGAAAGTTCCACATTATGTGCATCTCATAGAAGATCAAATTAACACTGGAACTAGAGTTAAGAAGAGCTTTACAAGGCTCATTCCCAACAATCTGCAAGCAAACTAAGGGACTCCCAGGATTAGCTAATTTTTTGGGCAGCTTACCATCTTGAATCCAATTAGATACAATATGTGTCAGCATTATAGTATGGATTCAAGAGAGATTTTAGTTTGAAGGGGACTCAGATAGAGAGGAAATAGAGGACGGTGGAGGAGCAGGGTTACCAACCACTGATATGTCTAAGGGCTTTGGTGGACTACGAGGTCAAAAGAAGGGTCTTTTCTTTGTTCATGGTTCTAACTCACTGGATGGGTTAACCGATTACAGGTTAACTGCCTTTGTAGCATTCCTTTGCTATGGTTGTGCAAGCAATTCACCCTGCATGGACGAAGTAGGTGGTAGTTGTGTAGGAGGTGGAGGAGTAGGCGCAGGTATAGGATGTGCATGAGGGTAGTAGGTGGCATCCCCCCTTGGATAGGGTAATTGGTATATTTTAGGAGGGTAGGGATGAGATTGGTAAGTAGCAATATGACCAAAGGAGTCCCTTGGAGATGAAGGTTGCTGAACATAGTAACCATAGGGATCTAGTTGCTGGTAAGGGTATTGTTGTCTTGGAGGTGGCAATGCCCATGATTGTGGTTATTGCCAACTACTGGTACAATTAATAGGGTTGTAAAGGAGTTCCACTTAGATAGTATTGCTATGGTTGGTGGAATTGTTGAGGATTGCCTTGTGGATAAGGTAATCTTTTGGGCATTTGCCTTTGTGCAAGTCATGGATGTAAGGCATACACCGTAGATTCTTGCAAGTGTGATACAATTGGACAACATCCCTTAGGATGTTCATACTAGCAAACATCACACCCACCATCATCATATGAATTGCTATATGTAGCCATCTCTATTGCAGCTATCTTACCTTTACCTTTTGATATGGTACGTTACGACTCTGACACTCTCACTTACCACTTTGCTCCTTGGATTCTTTAGTAATTCTTAAGACAGCTTGAAACTTATTGTCCATGGAGTCCCATAATTGATCAACCTTGGCCATGCTTTTTGATTGAAATTTTTGGAATGACAAGGTTTTTTGATTATCCACCTCATCTCTAGTGAATTCATCCTCACTATCACAAAATCGAACCCCCTTTTTTCAAATAGAAGGGTCCCTATTGTATTCTTCTACACTTTCACATTTTCTCAATTCTCCCTCCTCCTTGGCTACTTAATTAATTAATTTTTGAATCTAACGGGTGCTCAACTCTATCAATTTCACTTGGGCATAGATGCCAAGGGTTTTCTTAGTTTTAGACCATAATCCATCTATGATATGGTGAAGTTGATCAAGCTGAGAGTATCTGTGGCCAAGACACCTATGCAACAGAGAGTAGTATCAGCCAATAGTAGCACCCAAGGGCTCATGATTTTCTTGTGTCCACCCTTGAATTTATTTTCTTAGATTGGATACTTGCGAGCACATTTTATATTTGTCATTGAATAGTTCCAACATCGTACTCCACTGCCTGATTGATTCTAGTTCCAAGGATTGATACCAAATTTTTGCTCCCTTTATAAGTATCCTTGGAAATAATTTTAGCTTTTGCCAGCCATTTTCAATATTCTACAAGGTACATGCATATTAGAAGGCTTGAAGATGATTTTGTGGATCAGCATCATATCCTCCCTCGAACCAAGGAATATTGTTCATATCAAGCCTCTTTATTCTACTGTCATTCACGTGCCTAGTTGGAATCTTCACAGCCTTTGTAATATTTAACATGCCTCGAGTAGCAAGTAGAGGTTCATCAAGGCCATGATGGTGGTGCCTACGATGTTCCCTATTAGCTCTTTTTTCTTGATGATGGGCCTCTCTGGATTGTCCACATCTTCGATCATGACTATCCTGATGGTCTCTTCTATTATTCTAGTTCTGTCAGTCACCTCCATCATGGTTATTTCTTCTATGGCCATGATCTGAACTAGATGAAGAAGAAGATGATGACGATGAAGGGGAAGAAGAAGGGGAAATTTCTCCATGCTGATGCCTATCATCTTTCCTTTGATTCTCATGACCACAATCTCTATCATGATCTCCTTTGGCCCCCTTTTCTTGACTTACTTCTCTCGATCCATTTATGTCATTGGATTTGTTTCGACCAAAACCTAGATTATGGATTGTGAATTGTACATTCTAGTTGAGGGCTCCTTGAATGAATTCAAAGAGAGGAGAATCACTAAAGTAGTGGTCACCTTCATCAATTGGACCAAGTGGAGGTGGAAAGATATTTGACCCCTTGTCCTTCACAAGCTCGTGTTGGTGCTCCAGTTACCAATCCCTTAATTTTTGTGCTTCAGTGGGATGATAATCCCTTGAGTTAGGATGGTGCATCTCATATTTTCCATGGAGATGTTGAAGCCTGTGTCATGTGAGCATTAGTTAGAGCATTTTTAGAATAGATTGGTTAGGTGGCAACACAATTTTTCCTTCCATATCACATCAACGCATTAGTTCATCTTGATGCAAGATGAAGGTAAAGTCTGGTACATACTCATCGAGATGATCATATACCACCCGGTATTATTGAGGCACTTGAACTGCCCTGGGCAGAGATGGGCTCTTATGAGAAGAAGAAATTCTATGTTAATAATAGTATGTAGTTGAGATTTAATTTAATGTTAATAATTTTTATTTTCATAGGATTTTACTCTCAGGGTTCGAACAATGAGGTTACTAAATTTCACTAGGCTTATATAGCGCACAAAGAACTATGGTCCCTAGCAACGGTGCCAATGATGAGTGGCAAGGTACCCCTACACCAAACCCTATGAATCACAAGCATTCACGTGCAATCTAGTCAAATTCTATAGACTATAATTACTAAGTATACTAGAGCTAAACAGGGTATGCGTGTTGTTCATTCGTTATCTTCCTAGTCCCACTTGTGGAATGTAATTGTATGGTTAAGTGTGACTAAGGTATAATATTTTTATTATTATTTTTTGTTTTTATGGAATTACTCACCTAGAAAAAGAATAAAAGTAAGAGTGATTAATTGCTAAGTAAACTATAGTCTAATTTAGCCTAACACAAGTAACCATTCCTACTTCCTAAACACATCCCAAACTTTGTGCAAACACTACTGGGCTATCAAACGCTAGTCATTTCTGAGTTACCAAGTGTCACATGTATGCTTGAAAGGGTTGTACTTGTGTAATTTAATGATTTACTTAATTGATCAAAATTAATTACTGCATAAATAACATTAATGTAAATTTCATGAAATAACAATATGTAAATGCATAAGAAAGAAAATCTCAAGTGCTACAAGGAATGGATCAAAGAGTTCATCTTTATTGCCAACACAATGGTGTGCTCAGGTACATCAATGCTTAAATAAAGATCCATTCACACTTAGACCTCCTACTGCGGGCACTTGGAAAATATTCTAACTTTCAAATGAACAAACTACAAGAGTTTCACTACTTGATTGCTAAAAACTTACTCCCAATTGTGTGCCTAGTTGTTGTATTTATAGACTCGGGAGTAACCTTGCGATATTGAATGTATGATATTGCATCTTGGGTTGTGATATCGCGTACCTGATATTGTGTACCTGATATTGTGAACACCCCAATATTGGAGCATTAAAAAAACATGATTTATCACCAACAAAGTCAGAGGTGACCCAAACACATGGGGAAACTTTCGAAAATGCTTATTCTAATTCAAGAAATAGCCAAAGCAAGATGAAAAAAACTAGGGAGAAGGTAAGAATTCTTGGGAAACATCTAAAGAATCTCAAGTCGACTTGAGAAAAGGTTTCTAGGATTTTTACCTTCCAGTTGCTTATAAATATTAATGTAATTCATCATTATTGGGGTGAGAAAGAGCATACCCTAACCATGAGTAGGAGAGAAAGCTTATGAGAGTTGAGGGAGGAGAGCTTGTGGAAGAAGAGAGTTTGTGCAAGGAAGTTGAGTGAGAGGCAAGGGAGAGCACTTGCAAGATGTTAGAAGAATCTCTTATAAGTGTCTTGTCTTGAGCTTGGGCTCCATTTTGAGCTATTGAGGATTGAGAGGGGACAAGTATGGCCTCTAAGATCCTTGGGAGAGTTGTGAGTTGAGCTTGGCTCCTCATCTTTAACATATTTTTTGTGTATTTTGAGAATTTTCTTAATATATGGAGATATTCCTCTATTTTATTGTGTTGTTCTTATTTTCTAAGCTAGATCTTCTTAGTTATGGATTGGATCATACTGGGGTCTACTAAGGTGCAACCCCTACACCACTAGCAATTCATAACTTAATATTAAGTGAGCTTCAAAACTATAGTAAAAATCACCCAATTGGTAAACCAGTTATATCTCTAAATATCCTAAGAATTTTTCTAGAAAAGCAATTATAAACTATGAGCTCATTTTTGCATAAAATGGTGAGAAATGGCCAAATCCATCATTTCCTTTACCACGCACCACTAGACTTAACAAAACTTAAAATCTTTCTCTTCTTTACACATCCTTTCGAAGTAGAAGTATTCTAGGTAACATAGTTTTGCTTCAATCCATTTTGTTATCAATTATATCCAAGTACATATTTGGATGTCTTGTTATCAATTCTTGATGAAGGTGATATGTTACTTCTAGCATGTACTTGGATTGATTGCTCATAGATTAATTTTCATGCCCATGGTGTGGATTCCAACTTAGAAGAAGAATTGAATATCATAAACCAAAATTCAAAGTTATCAAGGGTCATATTTATCTATGAAAATATAGCAAAATGAATGAAGTAAAGACATGAAGACAAAGCCTAAGGACAAAGATTAAAAGAAGACAAGTTAGAACATTTTGTAACATAGGGACAAAAGCCATGTAATTTTTATTTGATTTTTTATCCCATATAAGACAAAATAAAAAAATCCATTTATTTTCCATTTCATTAAAATATTTTTGGATAGACGTAATTGACAAATAGTCCTAATCTCTCTTGTCCCTTGAAATTTCAACTCTATTTTCATGTAAAAATACTTGTTCCAACCATTGTTATCAAGGTTCCATCCAATTCATATAAATACATAGGCATAATATATTTTATTTTGATCATGAAGAAAAAAGGTAAATTGATTATGAAATTTCTTTGCATAATTATTCAGTTCATCACTTATTCATCAATTCACTATTCAACCCTCCAATTTTTGTCATCAATCATTAATTCATCATTCAACATTCATCACATTCATGGACATTCAGTAGATCATTAATCCTATTATTTGCAAATCATCAATTCATTTATAATTCATTGTACATTAATCATTGTTATTATATTTTATCTTCAATTAGTTGCAGCTTCAATTGCACATTTAAATTCACTCAATTCATCAAGAATTCAGGTATCATCAAACTTTATTATAATTTATAGAAAGTAAAAAATCACATTTGGGATAACTCTTGTGTAATATATCTCAACCACCAAATCAACTTATATCAAGCTCAAATTTTACAAGGAGGTATATTGTTCAAAGAGCTTTGTATCAAGTATTTACTCAACTCATTAGTATTTTGATTCACTAAGATATTTCTCTTGCAAATTAATAATATCTATTCTAGATGGTCAATAGTTTTATCTAATATTTCTATTGCAGGTGATATTGGAATCATCAAATAAATTTCAATTGATCTAAAATTCTATAAACTTATATATTGTAGACTCAGCTTTCCAAAAAGCCTAAGATTATCCTAAAACTCATTTGGATCATGAATATATCATATATATATAATCATAAAAATTTAGGCTTTTTAAACAATTACACCACCCACATCATCTGATAGAATGGGTTGCCAAGAATTTGTAATATGAAAGAAATATTTTGAAACTCCTTACCTTAAAAGAAACCAATAGTGGGATTAAAGTGAAGGTCAATTTCTTGGGGGAGATCATCAAGATGACAAATTTGAAGAACTATCTAATGGATGCAAATATTTTCAATGGCATTCAATTTTTCCAGTTATGGACAAACTTGACTAGGATTTTTTGGAAGCATTGCAAAGTATGGTAGATTATAGGAAAAGACATTATGAAACCAAGAAGAATAACCAAGAAAATGAAGAAGAAATTTCAAAAGATCATAAAGAATGATGAATTTGTGTAGGTATCATTTGTAACTCAATTTTTTCTCATTTTAAAACTATGGTTATAAACATTAAATCTAACAAGGAAATATAGGATTTTCTTCAACACAGGTATCAAGCCAAGGAGGATATAATTAAATTTCAAGTAGAAGAGTTAAAGACAAAAAAAAAAAAAAAGAAAAAGAAAAGAAAAGGAGGGAAATGCCTAAATGAAGAAAAAAGAAGCAAGCAAAGATTTCCATACTTCAAGTAAAATGAGAAGCACAATTAAGGAAAGAATCAAATCTAAATCAAGACTCAAAATTTTGTTTAAAAAAAATCTTCAAATACTAATGGGAAATAAAGAAAATTTTTAAAAGATGGAGGATCAATATTAAAAGATAAAGAAAAATATTTATTTCATGCCTTCTTCCATTTAAACAATAAAATTTTATTAAAGATGCGGTTATTAGAAAGTGGATGTACAAACCACATGACTTTGAGAATAGATGAATTTATTAATATTACATTTACAAATGGTCTTGAAAAAATTCAAGTTGAAGATGGAAGAATATTAGAGGTACTTGGAACTTGCAATATTATAATCAATTTGAAAGATGAATATAATTTTGGAATAAAAAAATGTTTACTATGTGTTGGATCTACAAAAATGATGAACAATAAAAGGAAAAATTTTGGAAGCGCTTAGTAGAAGTTGATGTGTCAATGTAGCTTTATTAATTTTACTTAGTTGTCTAAGCCTCTATTATGTCAACACATCTACATTAATGTAGTCATAAAAAATGCATAAATATGATTCATCCACCATGTTTAGACACCATTTTGATCATTAGTGTAGCCAAAATCTTGCAGTTTATTTTTGTAGTCTAATAATAGTTAGTGAGTACCCATAACATAAATTTGAGTTGATTGTAGAATATCTCATTTGAGTGGCATTGTATTTGAACACAATCTATGGCTAGTAATAAGATCAAGATTGATTCATATTCATTTTAGCACTTTGACTTAGAATAGAATTTAATTTCAATGAAATTTATTCTACATGTATTTAGCTAAATATTTACATTTTTGTGCATATTAATCATTGGTGAAATGAATGTGAATAATTTTAAGTGTAATGTGTAACCATTTGGTAACCTAGTAGTCATATCACCTAGTATGCATAGTAGTGTATCGCTTGGTAGTCATAGTAACATTAATACTAGTTTAAGATGCATATGGTAAGTTGGTGATAGATACTCATTGCTCATAAACTAGCTTAGGATTTAGTTTCTTAATCATGTGCTTTACTCTAAACTAAATCATACTTGATAGAACTGTTAAAGATTTGATATGTTCTAGTAAGCTTAATACACTAGTTTATGTCTATATTTAGTTATACCATAAACTTTAATACACACTCTCATGATGTACAACGCCATCTACACTGTTTTGTAGTATGTAATAAGCTAGTTCTATTCATTGAAGTCTATTAACTAATAATAACTAATTGTTGTGTCTATTCATTCTCTGGACATGACTATTCCATTGTAACTATATAAGTGATAATCCTGGTCCAATAACAATACATAATACCATCCAATAACAATGTGCAATATGAAGTAAAATACATTATTTTTATTATAATAGATACACTTATTATGCATTACAAATGGTCACTACTTTATTTTTCTCTATTACTTTTTATTAACTTATTTTATCTTATGATGGATATTTATCTCAATCACATTAGTTATCAAATTGTTTCTATTATATCCTAGACTTGGTAATTAACATCACAAAACTTTAACAAGGTGTCAAAGCATATATTTAATAACTTTTAGATTACCACCATGAAGTGCTCATAGTGTTGTAGTCGATAGGTACATTGAATCCAAAAAGTATAAAATTAATTGTTGAATTTTATTTTACAAATTTTAAACTTATTGCAAAAAACCATAAAGAGATAGCATAATGCAACAAAAATCTTTGATATTTAATAGCTTGTATTTTAGCTTATATTTCTCTTTTGTTTTAGTCTCTAAGTAGTATTTTTTGAATTTACAATGAAAATCTTGTAGTTTTTTGTTAGAAAATAAATAGAGCATGAGATTTCATGATTTTGTTATTTTTCTAGTTAAATTAATTCTCTTCTTAAGTTTTTAATGAATTTTAGCATTGTAGAACCATGTGCAATGAAGTAAAATAGATGCACACATTGTTTTTTACGTTTAAAATTCAAAGTTTAAAATGCCATAGTTTTTCTTTATTTATAATTCAACTATTTTTTAAAATAATTCACAGTGCTAGAGGCTATGGATAGACATATGGGTCTTTAAATAGAAAATGCATCCCATCACAAACTTCATTTGAGCATACCCAAAGTACCATCATCATTGCCACTACTAGCACCACAACCATGTAGCCACCATGGTAATCCTTATAGTGAAGCTTCTAATTTAAAGTCCAATATTAAGAAGATCTAATTGCATTCTATAATGGTTGCATAATACAAGGTAGTGTCAAACAATACAAGAAATTTCAATTTTCTTTTATGTAAAAATAGTATATTAGATATTTCGTACCAAAGGTTTAGTGTTTAGTATCATTATTATGATCTAACATTGGCCATGGAATCAGTAAAAGCTGGTCATGATGAAGAACTAGAGAAGTTAGGACTAGCACCATTTCTTGAGTTCATGGTGCTATGAAATGATGTAATGGTTGATAGCTTCATGAGGACCTACAACAATGGTTGGTTTATTTATCAATCTAAAAATACCTAGTGGCTTTATAGAATTTAGAAAGGTTCCTGTAGTTCTATTTCTAAATGGTAAAAATAGATTATGTCCTAGAAAAAATAATGTTTCCTAGATATCAATTGTTGGAATGTTTTGTCAGTGAATCAGAGAGGGAAAAATCCTACACTACCACCACCATGAGAATTCTTATCTTATAGTTGAAGATGCCATAATTTGATTTGACAAACATTATTGCATATCATGTTGTAGTTAAAGATAGGAAACATGTAATATCATGATCTTTGCTAATTTTTCTCTACCTTGTGGTAAAAGAAGGAAGTTGTTTGTACTGCTTATGAATTTTAAAGATGGAGATGAAGAGGTAGGCATTATCATACTATACATGTTTGATTCTCACTTCTCCTATGGCTATCTTCTTTTTACCATTGTCAAGATGTTCAATAACAAAAATCTTATGGATGTCACTGTGATGGTAAAATGTAAGAATGAGGAGTTTATTTCATGGTTTTTCTTGGAAACCTTCTCAAAAATAAAGTAGATCACCATGGAAATTCTTAAAATAAAGTAGCCTACTCATGTTTAGTTTGAGGGGTGGAATAAAATTGAGGCTCACTATATAACATCATCCACAGTGTGTGTGGTGTTGCAAATTTGTAGCTTAGAAAACAAGGTTATATATTTAGAGTCAACCATTAATTTTTTAAGGTGTCAGTAGAGAAGAGAAGAGTCATGTGGAAGAGAAAACATTTAATAAAGATGCTTGAAAAGATTTTTGAAATCTGAATGCTGATGACTTTTCAGTGGTGATTAGAGGCATGGTAAATAAGAACCTCAACCAGCTCTCAGAGATAAATACCATCATGGTAAGTAATAATCTATCGTATGATTTAATGTATATGAATTACATCATTGTTAGATACTACTTTAGAGATGAAGCCTATGGTATAATATTGAGGAATAATAAGATAATATTGGAAGTTACTTTGGTAAAAAATGAGAAATTAAACAAAGATATAATAACATTTGCCTGTGAAGCAAAAGAGAAATATGCCAAAAAATTACAAAATACAACAGAAAGATTTAAGGTGTACTAAAGCTAGCAAAGAAATAGTCATAAAAATTAGTTGTACTAAAATAAATAAGAGACACCATGGACTCAAGCACAAAAGGATAGTTAGCAATAAAATTAAAGAAGTTAATAGTGTATAACATGGAGTTAGAGGATGATAAGTTGATAACACATAATAAGAACTTTGAACTCCAAGAGGAAATTGATACTCTCTAGAATTGTGTGAAGGATCTTACTCCACAAAAGAATTATTTAATAGAGATCTTCAACATAGAGGAAAACAAAGCGCTAGAAGCCATGGTGAGTGATTTATATAAATATATTTTTACTAATAGTTTCATAGCCTATTATGCAAGGTTATTGAGATTTGATTTAAGTATTGGTTATGAACTTTAGTTTAGTTTTATCATGATTTCACCATCCCTCTTAGATGTTTTATGGAAGGTTTAATTAGAAGTTCAAGAAAAGTTTGCTAAATCTAAGGTAAAATAGCTAGGCTAGCATGTTTCACCACCACCTCCAACAACTCTTATGATTCTATAAAAATTCATGATAAAAGGTTAACCATAGAAACATAAGAATCATCAGCCAATATTTTTGATAATCTTATGAATGTAGATATAGATTCTTTTATTAACTACTGATCTTTTTTGGTTTGTTTTTTATCTTAATTCAACTATAACCATTCTCATTTGATGGTAAAGTTAATTAATCTTTGATTTATCATGAAAACTTAAGTTTATTTTCTATAGTTTATAAATTAGTTAGGTTGCAATATATTTTAAAGGAGATATTTACCCCTAAGATCTCTAGTCAAATTTTCTTCCATTTTGGGAATTATTTAACAATGCCCAAAATGAGTTGCAACATTCATTTGGGAAAGAAACATTGCTCACCATCATATTTTATTAATTCTTTTTTATTTTACTAAGTAAAAATTTGTTGGTAATTCTTAGGCCTCATGATGCTCATTTTTGAAATGCAATTTTTATCTTAGCGTATTAGTCTACATCATTGGTTGTGTTTATGAATCTCTAATTTTGGTAATTTTGTAAAAAATAGTCGTGATGTGTTGATCTTTTATAATTTATATATTTAAAGTCATGGATTTGGTTATGGATAGTAAAACAACATTATTATTGACTTCATGTTAGCTTGAGAAATAATGTTGAAGATTTGATATGTTTTAGCAAGCTTAACATGTTGGTTTATGTCTATATTTAGTTATATCATAAAATTTAATATACATTATCATGGCGTACAGTACCATCTATGGTCTTTTGTAGTATGTAGTAGGTTAGTTATATTTAATTACATCTATTAACTAATAATAAGTGATTGTTGTGTTTGTTCATTCTCTAGACATGACTATTCCATTATAAGTGATGATCCTAGTCCAATAATAATACATAATACAACATAACAAAAATGTGCAATAGGAAGTAAAATACATTATTTATATTGTAATAGAGATACTTGGCTAGTTTATTTTTCTATATTACATTTTAGTTTATGTTCTTATGTTTAACATGTCTAACTCTGTGAACTTATTTTATCTCACGATGCACATTTATCTCCATCATAGTAGTCATCAAACTATTTCCATTATATCCTAAACTTAGTGATTAACATCACAAAATTTTAACATGGAATCACAGTAAGGTTTTAATGAATTTTAAATCACCACCATGAAGTGTTCATGGTATTATAGTTGATAGGTGCATTTAATATGATGATAAGTATAAAAATTAATCATTGAATTTTATTTTACAAATTTTAAACTTATTACAAAAA
>MNCI01009981.1:224621-238812 GCA_015680685.1 Gnetum montanum | reverse complement strand
GGGCAAAGACCATATCCACTCTTCTTTCATCAAGGTCTCCATTCTTATGCAAGCACGAGAGAGAGAGCGAGAGAGAGAGAGAGAGAGAGAGAGCGAGCGAGCATAGTGTAACAACAATGTTTGCTCCTTAAAAGTGGATATTTTAGCTCGTATTTCTCTTTCATTTTAGCTTGTAAGTATTATTTTTTCAATTTACAATGCAAGTATTGTGGCTTTTTATTACAAAATGAAAATAACATGATGTTTCACAATTTTGTTGTTTTTCTAGTTAAATTCAATTTTTTGTTAAGTTGTTAATTGATTTTAGGGTTGTAGAATTGTGTATAATACAATAAAATTAATATGCACAATTTTTTCTCCATTTAAAATTTGAAGTATAAAATGACCTAGATTTTCTCTATTTATAATTTAACTATTTTTCAAAATGACTCATAGTGCTAAAGGCAATGCATAGACATGGGGGTCTTCAAAAGGAAAATGTAGTCCATTACCAATTTCTTTTGACCATATCCAAAGTAAATCATCATCACCATTGCCATTGCTAGCACCACAACCATGTAAGCATCATGGTAACCATTGCCATTGCTAGCACCACAACCATGTAAGCATCATGGTAATCCTCACAGTAAAGCTTCTAATTCAAAGGTCAATACTAAGAAGATTAAACTGCATTCTATAATGGTTGTAGAACATAAGATAGTGTTAAATAATACAATAAATTTCAATTTTCTTTTATCTAAAAAAAGAGGGTATAAGATATTTGGTACACAATGTTAGTGTTCATTATCATTATTAGGATCTAACATTAGCCTTAGAGTTGATAAGAGTTGGCCACAGTGGAAAATTGGAGAAGTCAATACTAACACCATTTGTTGAGTTTGTGATGTTGAGAAAGTGATGTAGTAATCGATAACTGCATCAAGACCTACAAAAATAGTTGATTTATCTATTAATTTGGAAAGGCCTCATGGTTTTACAAAATTTAGAAGAGATTCCTATAGTTCTATTATCAAATGGTAAAAATAGATTATGCTTTGGAAAAGATAATGTTTCCTAGATACCATTTGCTGGAATATTTTGTCAATGAATTTGAGTTGGAAAAGGCCTACCTTACCACCACCATAAGAATTCTTATTTTACAGTTGAAGATACCATACTTTAATTTAATAGAGATTGTTGACTATAATATTATAGTTAAAGATAGAAAAAATAAAATCTCATGGCCTCTACTAAGTCTACTCTATGCCATGGTAAAAGAAGGAATCTATGTAGACTGGTTATTAGTTTTAAAGATGGAGATGAAAGAGTAGGCATTATCATACTATACATGTATCCTTCACACTTCTTCTATGACTATCTTCTTTTCACCTTTATTAAGGTTTTCAATAACTCAAGTCCTATTGATGTCACCATGATATTAAAATATTAGAATAAGGAGTTGATTTTATGATTTTTCTTGGGAAACTTCATCAAACTAGTGTAGAACATAATGGAGATACTTGAAATAAAATATTCTATTGATGTTTAGTTTGATGGGTTGAACAGACTTGAGGCTAATTACATAATGTCATCCATGGTATATGTGTTGTTGTAACACCACAACTTCAAGAATAAGGTTATACATTTAGATTCAACCATTAATTTCTTCAAGGTGTTAGTAGAGAAGAGTTTTTTGAAAGAGATAATATTTAATAAAGATATTTGGAAAGATTTTGAAAATCTAAATGCAGATGAATTTTTAGCAGTAATCATAGGCATGGTAAATAAGGATCTCATCCAACTCTCAAAGATAAATGCCATTGTGATGAGTAATAATATATTTTATGATTTTATGTATATGAACTACACCACTATTAGATAGTACTTCAAAGTTAAAACTTATGGTGCAATGGTGAGGAATAATAAGACAATATTTAAAGTTACTTTAGTATAGAATGAGCCCTTAAAAAAAGGTATAATATTTTTCTATAGAGCAAACAAGAAATTAGCCAAAGCATTTACAAAATACAAGGAAAAGATTACAAATGTACCAAAGCTAGTGAAGAAAAATTCATAAGAATTAGCTCTAATAGAAAAATAAGAGACACCATGAGCTTAAGAATAGAAGTTAAGTTAGCAACAAAATTAGAGTAGTTGATGACAGAGAACATGGAGTTAAAGAATGATACGATAATAATGCCTCATAAGATCTCTAAATTCCAAGAGAAAATTGCCACTCTCTTGAACTATGTGAAAAAATATTACTCTACAAAAGAATGATTTAATAGAGACCTTCAACATGGAGAGGAAAAAGATAGAAGCCATGATGAGTGATTTATGGGAACATATTTTTACTGATAGTTTCATAGCCTATTATGTAGGGTTATTAAGATATACTTCAAGAAAGGGTTATGAACTTTAGTCTAGTTCCACCATAATGTCATCATTCCTCTTAGATGTTTTTACAAAGTTGAAGTAGAAGTTTAGAAGAAGTTTGCTGAATTTAAGGTAAAAG
Organism: Gnetum montanum; assembly: GCA_015680685.1. Classification (NCBI taxonomy): domain Eukaryota; kingdom Viridiplantae; phylum Streptophyta; class Gnetopsida; order Gnetales; family Gnetaceae; genus Gnetum; species Gnetum montanum. The sequence continues at coordinate 236,318 of MNCI01009981.1, read as the reverse complement.
AGCCATCCCTAGATGTTTCACAACTACCTCCAATTAGTATCGTGGTTCCAAAAGAATTGATGATAAAAAATTAAATCATAGAAATACAAGAATCATTGATCAATATTTTTGATAATCTTATGAATGAAAATATAGATTCTTTTATTGACTAATGATCTTTGTTTTTTCTGGTTTTTTTCTTAATCCAATTATAAGCTCTCTCATTTGATAGTGAAGTTAATTAATCTTTGATTTACCATGATAGCTTAAGTTTCTTTTTTATAGTTTATAAATTAATTATGTTATAATATATTTTAAAGAAGATATTTACCCTTATGATCTCTAGTCATATTTTCTTGCATTTTAGGTATTGTTTAACAATGACCAAAATGAGTTGCAACATTTGTTTAGGAAAGAAACATTGCTCACCATCATATTTTATTAACTCTTATTTTCTTTACTAACTAGATATTTTGTTGGTAGTTCTTATGCCTCATGATGCTCTTTTTGGAAATGTAATTTTATCTTAGAATTCCACTCAAGAATATTACTCGACATCATTGGTTATGTTTATGAATCTCTAATTTGTATAGTTTTGTGAAGACTATTCATGATGTGTTGATCTTTTACACTTCATATATTTAAAGTCATGGATTTGGTTATAAATAGTAAAATAACATTATTATTAACTTTGTGTTAATCTTGAGTTATGATGTTGAAGATTTGATATATTATAGAAAGCATAACATGCTAATTTATATATATATGTAGTCACATCATGAACTTTAATATACATTGCCATAGTATAAAATACCATCTATGATGTTTTGTAGTATGTACTAAGTTAGTTATGTTTAATCAAGTTTATTAACTAATAATAAGTAATCGTTGTGTTTGTTCATTCCTGGATGTGTTTGTTCCATTATAATTATATAAATGATGATCCTAGCCCAATAATAATACATAATACAATACAAAAATCATGTGCAACATGAAGTAAAATACATTAGTGATATTATAATAGAGATACGTGGTTACTTTATTTTTCTCTATTACTTTGTAGTTTATGTTATTATGTTTAACATGTATAATACAATGGATTTATTTTAGCTCATAGTACATATTTATCTTAATCACAATAGTCATCAAAGTATTTCTATTATATCATAGAACTAGTTATTAATATTACAAAACTTTAACACAATGACATGCAATTGAACATTTAACTATTTAGATATCACACTAGTCTTATCCATAGATTATGACATGGTCTATCATGGTGCTTGTAGATTGTATGGTTGGATGTTTGGTTTACTTGCTGGTCATCATTACCACCATTACTAGGGATGGTGTTAGTGATCTAGATTAGTTATATCATAAATGATCATTGTAAAAGCATTAATGACTTATATTTTAGAAAAAATTAATATTTTAAGTCACACACATATTATGAACTAAAACATAGCTTCTTCACGTAGGTTTGATAGTTCACTGTGTGATGAGAGCATTAATGGGAGTGATGATAGGCTCTATATCAAAAAGGATTAGAGTGACCAACTATAAACAAAGGTCTCATATGCTCATGTAGAATCTTACTACATTCAAAGGCTATATTTAGCTATTACAAATGACCATACAGGGGAGGGAATAGATACTAGAACACAAAAGGCCTCAAGGCCTATGACCTCCTACAGAACCTAAAAGTATAAACCAAGGGATCATAAAGGTAGATATAGAATTTATGATAATTATTCTACTTTACTAACATCTTCCTCTTCACATTCATAATTTAGGTTTAATGAAGATTAACTTAGACATGAAGACAAAGCTCCCCTAAGTGATTGATATGAAGATAGAAATAAAGGTAAAAAAAATATAAGGCATTAATGGAAGCACAAGCGAGACCATCATAATCAAGCATATAGAAATAGAGATTATGGCCATGACATGTTTGATGATGGTAAATCATTATTAGCTATTAGAAGCATGATTCATATTAAAAAGGTAGTAAGAGTACCTCACAAGCATCAAATGAAAAGCCAAATCAAATGACTTAATATGAATCAAATCCCTAAATTTGAAGAAGGCTATAACTTTATTCCATAGCATCATTTACAAGCCTTTCATGATGTCTACATATTAAAAAATATTGAAAGTAAGTAGAAAAATCTTAAGCTCTTTCCTAGGATACTAATAAAAGAAGATGATAATTTGTATATATTGTTAGAACCAAATTTAGTCCATTGATGATCCACAATGCTTGAGCTCTTTAACAAGAAGTGCCAAACTTACTTCATAGTATCCAATCTCATGAAAAAAATCCAAGGATGGAAGTAAGATAATCATGAATCCCTTGATATGGTCTTGGGAAGATATTATTCCTTATTGCATAGATATCCAAATCATGGAATTTTTTAAAAACAACAACGTTATTACATTATAGATGGAATTCATAATAGAATGAGAAAGACCTTGGGATCTATGCCTAAGAAAGACTATCTAAACATAGAGTTTATGAGATATAAAGATTAATTGAACAAGTAGTATAAAAAAAGAAGGAGAGCTACAAAAAAGGAAGAAAATAGAGGAGTATAATTGAGATCTAACCTTTTGCAAGAAGGAGGTCCACATCTATGATCAAGAAGAAGAGGCACCTTGAGATGAGGTAGTTTCTCATAAAACCTTATCGATGAAAAAGTCCATAATTGAGATTACAACAAGAATACACAAGATGTTGGATTTTATGAATGAAAAACTTCAAACTGTCTTGAAAATCATGAAGGAAACAATAGAGTATGTAAGATTAAGAAACCAAGATAAGAGGAAAATGAACAAGGAAATGGATATGAAGACTTATTAAAAAATATGGAATGTTACAATATTAGAAGAGATTTTAGACTTTGAGAAGGATGATGAATGTGACATTTATTAATATGAACAACAAAAGAACTATTGTCTGGTTATGTTACATCTATAAATATTTGGAACTTATACTTTGAACCTAAAGTTCATGGAAAAGTTACCACTATTTACTCTAATCCAAGAATCCTAGCTAACATTTTCACAAAATACATGTAGGAAGGGTTAGAACATCTTTATAGTAGAGGAAACCATCTTGGTGCCACCTAGAACAAGCTAGAAGATGGGGCCTACACTACAAAACAAACCATTAGAGCTAACATTAATGGTTGATTAATAAAACCATAGTCAAAAGAAAAACCGTTAACTTATCTATTCACCAAAATCATTAATATTACTATTAATGCAATATGCTATCATTAAACCATGATTTTCTCTATCCATCGTATTCCCATGAGGATTTTAGCATCAAATGTTTGAAATACCTATAAGGCTAATACTAACTTAAGCTAGTTATCAAGGACTATTAGGTGTAATATCTCACATATCTAGGCTAACACTCATGCATGAAAAAATCCAATTATTGAGTTATAATCCTTATGTATGTTAAGTCCAACTATTAGGCTACATTTTGGCTAAAATCAACCTATAGTTACCCTAGGCCCTAGCTCCTCACTATCATCATAAATAAGGTTTGATACTAACTACATGTACAATCCTCAAGCAATGTGGCCAAATTCCTTCCCAATGCTTGTTCATTAATTGAATAGTCATTTCCATATCAATTTTCTTATTGTAAAAATAATATTAGTTAATGAATCTCTAAATTTTTATTCCCTAGTATTTCAACATGTTAAATGTGCCCATACATGCCTAAAATATTTGCTAGCTGATGATGATTGAAGATGTCATTTTCATCAAACATCATGATTGCCATGTTGTTCTAAAACACATAGAAAAATTCTATCATGATTTTTGTCATGGGTTCTAGATTTGTTGCAACTTAGGTCACAACATTTAAAGTTACCACCATCACTGTTACTGCTAGGATGGCGATGCAGGAAAAAGATGTGTTAAAATGCAAATCAAAAATCATGAAAATGGTAAATTACAGAATAAAACATAAGAAAGACATGGTTAAAACTAATAATGCAAAACATAATCAAAGAAAGAAAGTAACTCAAATTAGATAAGTCACTTGTAGAATTTGATGGAAGAGAGAGTAATTCCTCTACTTTGAATGATCAAATGATGATAAAGCTTTGCCAAGTAGGAATAGGGTCAAGTCTAGAAATTGCCAAGAGATCTGCCACATACAACCATGAGCAAGAGTAACAAGAATTGAGAGATGCACAATTGATGAAAAGCGAGCCAACATTGCCAAGTATTTATAGGTATAAATCCAAGGTTTAGTAGTTTTAACAACAATAATTTAATAATCTAAATTTTAAGATTGGATTACATGTTTCTACAAGAGGTACAAATGATCAACTAATGGGTTAAAGTCATCAAGAAAACATTAAAATTAATCCATATAACTTGATAGTGGGTTTCCAATGTTCATGATAATATAAAATATAATTAGAATAAAACCTAAATATCTAGTTAACATGTATTTCGATCATATTGTTACATTATTAACAATGAGATGCTAGCCTAGTGGTATAGGTCTTCGCCTGGTAACCCCAAGTTGTAGGTTTAATTCTGCTAGGTAGTATTGAGTTATAAATTAGGGTGTACTTATGTTTCAATTATTTTTGGTTCCAACACCCCCATATTCTTACATTATTCCAAAACCAAATAACATTAAAAATATAAATAAAATAAAATATAATAAACATTAATAAAATACCAATACAGGGCCACCATAATCCTTCCAACTTGTTTTCATAAAAAATACCAAATCATTAGTAAATATCAAGAAATAATAATCAAGAAAACAAATAAAAAGTTATATTTCCAAATATGAATTAAGAGCAAGGCCCATAATCTAAGCCTTAAGAAACATGAGATATAATAAAAGATGTATACTTACTAATACATGAAGGGTTATTTCAAGATAATATACATAACCTTACAAGAAAATATTATGGAGGGATGTCGATTGCCAAAAAAATTAATAATAAGAAAGAAAATCAAAGTAGATTACATGCTTGCCATTAAGTAGACAACATCAAAAAAAGTTGAAAAGAAAAAAAGCTTCCAATTTTAGAACTATCTTCTTATGTCTACATCTTTATAATTAATACTTTGAAAAATTAGGTGAAAAAATAAATTTTTAATGGGGATGAAGGTCCTAATCCTAATAACATTGACATCAGTTGTCAAAATTCATGCTTAAACTTAAAATAGAAAAAGGATTTGAGATAAAGAACTATGACTTAATATCAATGTTTGTATCAAAGAAACATTTACTAGAAAATGGTAGGACAACTTTTGGATGATCTTTATCTTATCAATTATTGTTAATCTTGTGTTGAACATCTTTATCATTAACATTAAATTTGTTATTAAAAATAGTTTAAATCTTTGAGTTAATAGTATTCTTTTCAAATAAGGAAAAATTAATCTTATGAGTTATTTGTTTAGGCTAATCAATACTTCCTCTAATAAAAGTAAAAGTATTTATAGAAGCTTCTATCTTCTTTGGACTTTTAATTTTCATTTAATCATTCTTTGGATAATTGTGTCTATCCTCAATACCAATCTCATATGCTAGCTGTTTGGACCACCAAGAGCTTGAAAGTGACCATATGAAACCTGGAAAACTACCCATTAGTGTTGACTACGCTGGGGAATGCATGATTATGCTGGGCCAACATAATCATAAGAAAAAATGTCAATTTTGCGTTGAAATAACCCTAAAAAAATAACATAGCAACCTTGTAGCCCCATACCATGGCCTCCTAAGGCCTAAAAGAGGTAAAATATGACCCTGTTTAACTAGTATTAACTAAGTTTTATCACATGTATTTTGTTTTGATGGATTTGACCTAGTTTCATGGTGTTTTGACTTGTTTTGATCTTGTTATGCATTGTTGACCTCTATTAGCATTAGTTGATCTCATGCAGCCTCCACATCACCTCAATTTCATCATACATACCTTGATTTCTCTATTATAAACCTTGTTGATCTTTATTTAGCCTTTGATTGGTGTTAACTGATGGAGTTTGGCCATCATTTAACATGATATAACCATGGCTTGCCAAGGCCTTAAATTGGCAACATGGCCTTCCAAGGCCTTAAACTAGCAAAAGTATAACCTTATTTGGCCTTATATTCTATAATTTCATGGTTTTTTAACCTTTTTTCCCTTTATTTAACCTTTTTTTGCCTTTATTCCATCTTATTTATCTTTACCTATGTCCCATAATCTTGGTTGACCTTGTTGGTATCTTGTTTGACATTAGAATAGCATGTTTTTTCATATTTACTAAGGTAATTTATATCATGTTGACATTATTTACTCATGTTTACCCATGTGTTACTTAATGTGCTTATGGTTGATGTGTTGGATTGAAGTATGAACACTTGGAAGAAAATTACCTTGCCATTGAACCTGATTGGGCCTAATGGTGATGTTGAATGATGTGTCAACTTTAATTACCTAGATCTTGAGCTTGAAAGTATTTTCAACCAGGTAGCCTTAATAGAAAAACCTCTAGAGTGTATTGAAAACCTTGTTAAAACCCTTGATGTTGAGGCTGCCAACATTACCAAAGACTCTCTAGTTGAGGTTCCTATCACAACACACAATGTTGAGGAGAAAAAATTGAAACTATGTTCCTGACTTGAACCTTAACAGGCTCAAGAAATTATCAAGGTCCTACATGACAACATTAAGGCCTTTGCTTGGTCATATGAAGATAACATCATACTTGATCCTAGCATTAGACTAGTTAAGTAGTAGGTTCGCAAGATTAGACTTGATTTGGCCTTGGTACTTCATGGTGAAATCACAAAACTATAATAAGATGGTTTCATCAAAGTTGTTGGTTATGCAAAATGGGCATCCAACATAGTGGTAGTTCCTAAGAAAAATGAAAGCATTTGCATTTGCATCAATTTTCGAGACCTAAATAAGGCAACTATCAATGATGATTTTCTTTGTCTAGTATTGATCAACTTATTAATACTATGACTGGGCATGCTTGATTATCCTTTATGGATGGATTCTTAGGATACAACGAAATTAGGATTAACCTAGAACATCAACTCAATATAATCTCCATGACTTCTTGGGATACCTTTTGTTATACCATGATGCCCTTTGGCCTAAAGAACATAGGAGCAACATATGAATTATATTTTTAGAAACTATATGCTAGGTTTTCTCAATGATTATGTAGATGATATAGTTGTTAAGTTCAAAGTAGCCAATATTCATGCACATGACCTTGACCTTGTACTTAATGACGCCTCAAGTATGAGCTTAGGCTTAATCCCAAAAAGTATGTTTTTGGTTTCAAAACTAGTAATATGCTTAGCTTTGTAGTATCTTAAGTAAGGATATGCGTGGATCCTAATTAGGTTACAACGATATCCAATTTGGTAGCACCTACTAATCTTAAGGAGCTTCAAGGACTACAAGGCAGATTGAAATTTATTCATAGGTTCATTGCTAGATTCATAGATAAGTTGCAACCCATGAAAAACTTAAGAAAGGAGTTCACTATGACTAGATGGCTCAATGTCAAGAGGCCTTTGAAAGCCTTAATTAAAAGTTGGCACAACTATCATCTATTCTCCACAAAATGATCCTTTTACATCTACCTTGCTATCTCTGATGTGTTCATTACCTCTCTACTCTATCAAAAATGGAATGATGGAGTAGAGATACCAGTATACTACCTTATCCATGCATTAGTTGCCCATGAGATCCAATACATCAAAGTAGGGAATTATTGTCTAGCCCTGGTCTTTTCATTAAAGAAGTGGAGATACTACCTCTTTAGGAGCCAAGTTAGCATCATTTGCAAAGATAATATGCTTAGAGCCATAACAACCAACATCTATGAAAGTAGCTGTATAGCCCAATGGAAGACCATAACAATGGATTTTTACCTTCATTATATGTTCCAAGCATTAACGAAAGGTCAAGCGATAGTTGTAGAACTTACCATTTCACTAGTTGATGACTATGCAACCATTAACCTTGAATTTCCAGATGAATATGTTAACACTGTTAGCACTTTGACAAAGCTTCAACTGCCCATGGGGCTAGTGTTGCTACCATCATAACATTCCCATCTAGTGAAAACACCATCAAATTTACATGTTAAAACCTTTGTAATTTCATCCCATGAAACCTGAGGCAATATTTTATTGTAAATGTGAAGGTTGTAATCCATAAAGGGGAAATCTCACATATTTAGTACTTTTGAGAGTAAAAAAATGCTACATAAGTGACCAAAGCCTCATTTCCCAAGTGGATAAGATCCCTAGTGTCTATACTTAATCTTGGGGGAGTCAAAAATGCCTTTTGGAATGCCAAAAATGGCAATTTGATGGGTTTTATGGGGGGTATACTTTTTTCTACATTGACACACCCCCTAAGGGGGGTGGGGGAAGCTAGCTAGGAGACTTTAAGGCTAGCATGGAAGAGTGAAAGGGGGATAGAACTCACCTACCCACAACATGAAAAGGGGGGTAACCTAGCCTAGAGGGTTTAACCTTCACCTCTAGCATTGACTTCCCTTGCTCCCTCAACATTGACACACTCCCCTAAGTCGGATGGGGTTAACTAGCTAGGAGAAAGGGGGTTAGATAGTGTAGAATGGTAGACAACTAGGATGCATGGGGGGTGAATTTCACTTGCCCCCACTAAACATGGAAACTAATTTTCAGCAATTTGGTAGCCAATTTATAGCCAATCAATTAGCAATTTGGCAGCAAATTTTTAGCCAATCAATTAACAATTTGGAAGCCAATTTTTGGCCAATCATGTCAACCATTATTAGCTAATTTGCAGCCAATCATGTAAGCCATTTGCAACAAATTTGTAGCTTGAATCATGGCCATAATGCTATAAAAACCACACCTTAGCACCATGTCAATGTTACACACTTTTGCAATTCAGCACCCTTGGCATTTTGACATCCAAAAGCTCTTGCTTCCTTAGCAAATATCCAACTTCTTGGTGCCTAGCAGCATGGACACCTTGTAACTTGTTACCCCATGTTACTCCCCCCTTTAGATTTGTGAGCTTTGGGTGTTAATGTTACCAACTGGGATCACCAAATCCCAACGTGGTGCACTTTGGCTACCCCAATCCTTCACATTTCCATAACCCCTAGCATCAACCAATGTTTCAAATCTAAAGAGAAAATAAAGAAGGTTCGATAGCATTAGGAGTGGTAGAGATATTGGATCGTGGAGTTGATTGTGGCTTAAATGGACTTTGAATCCTTACCCAAGTGAAACCTCCTTTGCACCCATTTCTTGGGCACCAATTTGGTACACATCTTTGAACTCATTCTTTGTTCATTTAATGAAATTTTTGGTTTCAGATTGTATGCAATTTCATATATAATTGTTATATTTCAGTGTACTATTTCATAGATTTACATATTTCCATACTTTTGTTACACCTTGGAGGATTTTGGAACAAAGAGTGCACTCTTTGCACCACCATAAGAGTCTTATTCATGTTGTATCGTGAATACTTTGGCATGCTCTAGATACTTGAAAGGTATCATGGACTGATGAAATCCACTAGCTCTCCTGCTATTTAGGTCTTTGGTCCATTAGTTATAAATTGAGCAATCAGGCATGAAAACCTAGATAGCAAAGTTTCCATGATGATTGTGGCCACCTCCTCAGATAGGTGTGACCACATCATCATACTAAAGTATTGGAGAAGGAAATCCCTTGCCCCAGGTAGAACCATGCTAACATCTTCTTCAATGCCAAGTTATGAAGAGGAGTATGGTATATAGGTTGACTAAGATAGTAGAGAATTCCAACTAGCTCAACCACAATGAGCATTGGCTTGAGCAAGATCCTACAGGAGGAAATTATAAAAAACAACAATGTTAACACAACATTTCAACACTTAGAATTTCTTAACAAATTTTACACATCCTAGTTGGGGGTAAAATTAGCCTCCATAAAAAGCTCTAAGGTGTTGGTTTAAATTTACTTAGGAAAATTCACAAAAAATGAATATATTATTACAACCTCTCCTAGACGTGATATCATAGCGAAAACCATCATAATGAAAATTATGCCTTAGCTCAAAACATGCATTAGTTTAGAAAAAGCATCAAAACATAGAAAAAGTGGCCATAATATGAACAAGTAAAAAACTTACTAAAAATAGTAAAACCTTTTTTCTTAAAAAACACAGGCAAAAAAATTTTAAAAAGAAATCCCTTGGAGTATGGGGGTTGACAATTCCAACTATGACAACCACATCCATCCTCAAAGAGATAAAGTGCTACAACCAAAGTTAGACCAATTAACATAGGCTCACTATAAAATTCATAAAAAATTCATCTGAGCTCCAATTTTAGTGATTACACCATAGAAGGAACCTTGAAATCATGAACTTTCTATCCATGACCATTTCAACAAAAAAAATATAACCATTCTTACACAAAACATAGCCACAAAAATAACAAAACCGTAGCCGTCATCATGAACCCCCATTCATGTAGGGTTAGGAAAAAATTCATTCAAGATCCAAACAAAGTGATTCTACCATTGTTTGAATGATTAAATCTAACCCTACACATCCATATTTAATACAAATTCAAAACCCTAGCCACATTTTCAGAAAAAATTCATTAATGTTGATGAAAATCTGAAAAATGGCACAAACCCTTGATTACACAACCAAACCAAAATAGCCATAACATGACCAATACAACTACAAGACCATAACCATTTCAAAGATTAAATATAAGAGTAAAAACCAAAAACATTAAATTTTGTAAAAATTAAACAATTTTTATAATAAAAAATACATAATATAACTTTCTTTTTTGAACAAAAAAGCATCAAGAAACACAAACTTGACATTATATAGCCATAGATTATAGCCAAAGCAACCAAACCAACATCAAACCATTATGAAACACATAAAAATAAGGGGTTATGATGTTATTAAAATTTAAGTTTAATGAATCCTTAGCCATGGATCTAAGAAAAACCACCTCAATGTGAGATTTTTAGAAAAAGCACTTGGAAAAAGCAAGTCTATTTTCACAAATCTTATTTACCAAGGAAAAAATTAGCAAATAGCCTTAGATCCACATGAAAATGGCCCAAAAAAATGATGTTTTATTTCATTAGAATTCCATTTTATTGACTCCTTTTGACTAGATCTAAGAAAAATGGCCTGTTTCTACCAAGAAAAGCACAAAAATGGCTAGAACACCATGAAGGAGGCAAAGAATGGCTTGCCTTGAAACTAATGAAGAGGTATCTTGGATGGAAACAACCTTAGGAAAGGTGAAAATCCTTGTGGAAGCCTCATATGATGCTTTAATGTGTGGTTTTTTTTGGTTTTTCTTCATGATGATGCTCAACGTTAGGAGGAGGCTTGAAGTCTAAAGTGAGTAGAGCCACAACAATGGCCAAAAGGGAGAGGAGAAGCTTCAAAGTTAAGATTCCACAAGATCAACCACAAAAATGGATTCCAAGGATCTCCTCCACTATTTTTATTGATAGAATGATGATTTATGATGAGTTTGCATAAGTTTTGACATTAAGAGTCCATAAAACACAACATTTCTAGCCCAAACCCCTACTTGCTAATTCTGTGTATGGTAATGCCACATACACTAAAGTCTAAAGGGGGGAAAGTATCCTCCACACTGGAAGTGAAGGGGAGGGGGAGGGAAACAACAACTACA
>MNCI01009981.1:194889-216796 GCA_015680685.1 Gnetum montanum | reverse complement strand
AAGCAATTTCTTCAAGACAATCCTACTATGCTACCAAAAATTGCTGCGTAAACTACCACATACGAGACTCCATTTTGGCTAGATAATAGATGTCAACAATTGCATTCAATAAAACCTTTGAAAGACTTAAAAATTTATGATTGAAATAATACGGAGATTCACTTTAAAGATAAAAAGAAGCTATTCTGGTCCCATCAAAATACCAAAGATTTTCTGAACCCTCTTGACTACTGAATTGTTCAACGGCATGACTACAAGCAGAGGCTCTCTTACAACAATCCCAATAGCAGTTCCTATACGTTGCACAATAACAAAATTTACTACTAAAAATGCTCTTAAGACTTTTAAAAACAAGTGTTTCTATGGCAAAATTTTAATAGAAATTTCTATCGGGCAACAAGAATAGTAAGAGCAATCTAAAAATCCCAAAATTACTTGCCAAGGATGATACTATCTAAACCACTAGCTAAACAATTTAAACAAGAAAAAAAATAAAACATAACTTACAGGACTATGACAAAGAGGCTGAAATCTTTTCTTTAGCAAGCCATCTTACAAGCAATCTTCTTTACAAATATTCTTTACAAATTCTCTTCTCAAGACCCAAAGTGTGTCTTCAAGTGAAAGCCCAAGTGCTAGCTAGTAGCCTTCCAAAGTGTGATGTATCAAGTGTATTTTTCCAAAAGTCCTCCCTTGAAGCCTTTTTATAGGTTTCAAAGGTAGTTACATATTCAAAAATATCTTACCTAACTTCTCTCCCAAGTAACTTGGTCAACAAGTTAAAATATTACTTGCCAAACAAGTTAGGTAAGTTACAAAAAATCTTAGGTAGTTGTAACCACCAAAGAGATAAAAAAGCTGCAACTAACAAGTGTCCTTTGTAGTGGTTACAAACATCATGGGATTAAGGCTAGGAAGTTACAACTTTCACAAAAAGTTACCACTATAGAAAATAAAAGCTATGGTGGCCAAGTGTTTGTCCAATAAACTCCCTATAACCTTTACATATAGATTATTATTAAAACTTAAATTGTGACTTTATGCCCGTATTAATATTTTTTTATGTTATAAATTTGGGCATGGAATCAATTAATAAAACCTTTTTCTTTTTAAAATAAAATCAGGGTCAATACAAGGACGACGATTTAATATTGTGTTGTGTGCTTCTTCTCCCTCTTTTACCTCCAGCAACTGCAGACGTTCCCGAATCCTTCACTGCTACAGTCTTGCAGGCATGCTTCCAGCCACCATGATTACTGTTGATATTTGGACTGGCTAATTTCTCTTGTTTGATTTCCTCAAGTCATTTCAGTTCTGCATTTTTTGTACATGGTGCTATTTTTGGAGGCCCCCTCTCTTGACCGCTGCGACCGCGTGTCGTGTCGGTGTCGCTACTGCCTTCTTCATCGTCTGGGGCTTCGACGATCACTATTGGCGATGGCAGGCTCGCGAGGATTTGAGGTCCGCTTTGTTTTTGAAAATAATCGCTATTTTTCACAAACCCTAGTAGCTAAAATTAAAAGAAAATTTGATGTCGATGAAGCAGTTTCGGCATGGTGGCCGTGCTAAAGAATGTAGTCTGGTAGGGCCATCTAGATTACAGGATGTTGTTGCCCTCTTCGTCGTTGCCTTCAATCGTGGCGAGTAAAATGCCGCTGAAAACCACAGACCTTCCAGTGGTGCACATGCCTTGGCGCATCGTGCCCATGCCATGGTGAAAGCACCACCATTTTCGTCCATGAGCACGATGTCGTCGATGGAGGCTTGTAAATTTGCTACACACATGTACTGTCTGGGTTCTGTTTGTGTTGCCAACAACTGCATGAGCGAGGGTTTTGGCATTTTTCCTTGGATGCAGCAAGTGCGGATGAACCCCAACGATTACACCATTGCAACCATTCTTGGCGGCTGTGCCAAAACTAGGAGCCTACAAAAGGGTGCAGAACTGCATTCCAAGGCCGCCAGAAGAGGGATGTGCAAAGATCTGTTTGTGAGAAATGCGTTCCACAAGTTTACCCCTTGCCATTGCAAAACAAATGTACTTGTTAGAGAAACATCTAGTTCAACATTTGATCTGCCCCCTTCGATATCTCCCTCGTTTCTAGTCCTTGAGTATGAAGTTAAGATATTTAGTTCTTTCTTTCCATCTTTAACATTTTCTTTTCCCACATCATCCTTGAATTCATGGCTGCCATTGCTCCATGAAGTTGCACTTCTTCTGGATTTCCTGAAAGATGAAATTGGTCCTGAAACTATGCGAGAGGAGTCACTGATGGAAATTTCCATGTCATCAGGATCTTACTTTATCTCTTCTTTTGTTTCATGCATCTCCTGACAAGCTGGAAATATGCACCTTTGGGAATTGTTATTAACTTTTTTAACTATAGAACCATGTTGTAATATAGCAATCATATCTGCATTTTTGACAATGGTCAACAGATGTGCAACAATTACAGTTGTTTTGCTAACCATGATTCTATCAAGAGCTTCCTGCACTATCCTTTCAGATTCAGCATCCAAAACACTTGTAGCTTCATCAAGAAGAAGAATATCAACATTTTTGTTGGGCATGGTTCTCTTAGAATCCTTCCATGGTATTCAAATGGTCAACAAACCTGTATCTTTCTTCCTACTTGTTGAGGCCATATTAGCAAGATATGCTACAGAACTTAAGGATATATATTTTTTATCCTTCCAATTCCAAAGATTTTGGGTCCCTTGACTGATAATTATAAAGGGAGAGCAACACGTTAGTGGTCCTGTACTCATTAGTGGAGACTTGTAAGCTTGATATAGGCACTATGCTCCCATATTTTTTCTTAAAGTAAGGGAATGCTATTGTAGACTGCATTTTAACTCTTATTCTTTTTCTTTACAAACTGAAATTCTTGCCACTTCTTCAACTATCAAATTGCAAAAACTTTTAACCAGTTTTATCATGCCAACTTGTTCCATGAAATGTCGAAATGTGCCAACAATAAGACCTAATTTAGCCTTGGTAGTTCATGATGAGATCTCAAAACTCTACTAAGTTAGTTTCACTAGGGTTGTTGATACACAGAATGGGTTTTCAACATAGTGGTAGTCCCTAAGAAAAATGGGAGTACCCATATTTACAGGGATTTTTGAGACCTAAATAAAGCAACTACTAAGGATGACTTCTCGTTGCCTAGTATTGATTAGCTCATTGATACCAGGGCTGGGCATGCCTTATTGTCCTTTATGGATGGGTTCTTAGGATATAACTAAATTAGGATCAACCTAGAGCATCAACTTAGCACAACCTTCATGACCTCTTGGGGAACCTTTTGATATAAAATAATGCCCTTTGGTCATAAAAATGTAGGAGCAACCTATCAATGTGCCATGACTTATATCTTTAACGATTACATGTTAGGTTTTCTTAACAATTATGTGGATGACATAGCTATTAAGTCTAAAGACGCTATAACCTAATGACCTAGATCTTGTGCTTAAACAATTCCTCAAGTATGAGCTTAGTGTCAATCCTAAGAAGTGTGTCTTTGGTGTCAAGATTGGTAAGATGTTTGGATTTGTACTATCTAAAGGTGGAATATGTGTTAATCTTGATGAGTTTAAGGCCATATCCAAAGTAGTAGTGCTTGCAAACATTCAAGAGCTTTAGGGATTACAAGGTAGATTATAATTTATTGATAGGTTTATCATTAATCTTACGGATAAGTTATAGTCCATGTAACACTTGCTTAAGGAAGGGGTTTACTATGAGTGGACAACTCAATGCTAGGAGGCCTTTGAAAACCTTAAGTAAGAGTTGACACAACTGCCAACAGTTTATCCTATGCAAGAGGGTAAACCTTTTTACATCTACCTAGCCATCTTTAACAAATCCATTGCCTCTCTACTTTGTTAAAAATGAGATGATGGAGTAGAAATTCCAGTATACTATCTTAGCCATGCATTAGTTGCCCATGAAACTAGATACATTAAAGTGAAGAAGTATTATCTAGAACTAGTCTTCTTATTGAAGAAGTGGAGACACTACCTCTTCAAAAGCCAAGTCAATTTCATTTGCAAAGATAACATGCTCAGAGTAATAACAACCAATATCTATGAGAGTATTCACATAGCCCAGTGGAAAGCCATAACCATGGAGTTTGACCTTCACTATATCTCTCAATCCTCAACAAAAGGTCAAGTTATAGTCGTAAAACTCATAGTTTCACCTATTGATGAGAAAGCAACCATGGATCCTAAGTTCCTTGATGAGCATATCAATACTATTAGCCAAGTTCTTGAGGGTTATGAGGTAGTCATGCACTTTGACAGAGCTTCAACTACCCATGGGGCCAGTGCTAGTACCATTATAACATTTCCATCTAGTCAAATCCAACCTTTTACCATCATTTTGAGTTCCCATGTACTAACAACATAGCAGAGTATGAGGGTTTGATTAGGGAAATGATGGTAGCTCATGACCTACTAATTAGACACTTAGTAATTATAGGTGATTCTCAACTTATGGTTAACCAAGTAATGAAAATATATGTGTGTAAAGCTAGGCACTTACAACCATATTGTGGCCTAGGGAAATAATTATTACAATAGTTTATAGATGTTGATATCTAGTGATGGGATGCGATATCGCATAGGCCGCAATATCGCGTACGTGATATCGCATTCCTCACGATATTGCGTCATCCCCTGTGATATCGCATATGCGATATCGCAGTCTATTGCCATGTCTATAAATAAGAGGCGACTGTCCCTTGTTTCACAACTTAGGTTAGATTGTAGTGAAACTTTGGTAGTTTGATCCCTCCAGAGCTAGATTATTTTTCAGTGTATGCCCGCAGTGTGGTGAATGTAATTGTACGACATCCTTTATTTGAATGTGACATACTTGGACAAGCACATGACCAGAAATAAAGATCAAGATTACTTCATCATTGCAACATTCACTTTGTTTATTTATTTATTTAATTTTTATTTACTACTTTCCTAGCTAGTCTCCCTCACCCTTATCTCCTAGCAATGCGGAATGCATACGACTTGATTATGAGCATTTAAGTATGATTACTTGGTAACCCAATGGTGTACCTAGGATTTGCGCTTGGTAATCCCAATGGTAGTCATGCACGAAGTCCTAGATGTGTACAAATAATCAAGGAACGGATGCTCATTGCACTTAGGCTAGATTAGATTTTTTTACCCTTTCTCTCCTAGTTTAGCTTAGTTAATATTACTTTCCATTGCCTTCAAGAGTAGCATTAGATTAGGAACCACATCATACACCTCACTCTAGACTAAACCATATGTGACAAATATCATACTAGTTTAGGTGGGAAGACAATGAACTGCAACCTAAGGATAATTGTCTAGGTGCCACAACTAGTTTGTCTACAGAGTTTGACCAGATCATNGAGAACCAATGAATTATATGACAATGAAGATTGGAGTATACAACCTAAAGTGGGGGTTTCTTATAAACATGAACAAAAGCAACGTCATCCCAACACATGAAAGCATAACTTACAGGATGACGATGAACCCCTACTAGCCACTACAAGCCTAACACAAATACAAGAAGCTGTTCAAATCTCACGTAGGCATCGTAAAGAGAGCCTTCTACCTAGGCTCGATTTTAAAAACTTTCCTAATTTTTTAGGAGGCTATGACTTAGATCTGCATCAACATTTACAATCCTTCTACGATGCCTACGCATGGAACAACATTAATAATGGTTGGCAAAAACTTAAGCTCTTTCCCATGACACTTGTTGACCAAGAAAAAGTATGGTATCGATCGTTAAAACAAAATTCAATATGATGTTGGTCAATAATGGTAGAAGTATTTAATGAAAAGTATCAAACCTAGGCAAGAGTGTCAGCCTTGAGGAAACAAATCCAAGGATTGAAACAAGCACAACATGGACCCTTGGACATGGCCTTAGAAAGATATTACGCATTGTTAAACAACTGTCTAGGCCATGGGTTTTTCGAGGAAAGGCTAATGTCTCATATCATTGATGGGCTATGTAATGAAACAAGAGAGACCTTAGAAATGTATGCCCAATGTTAATTATACGAACTACAAATCCATCAAGTCCAAGAACTTATTAAATAGGTAGCAAAAGAAGAAGGAGAATTAGCTAGATGGGAGAGTGTTGAAAAACAGCAACAGGACCAAAATTGGAACTTAACAAAGGTCCATGATCATAAAAAGGAGAAATCAACCAATGTCAAGGTGGAAACATCATCTTTGACAATACAAAAATCATTAGAAGAAGTCAAGGCAAAGATCAATAAGATGTTGGAATGGACGTATCAAAAGTGTGGAGAATTTATTAATATCATTGGAGATAGAGTTTTAACAACCAAAGAAGTAGGATGAAATAGTAGACAATCGGAAAGAAGGGATAAGGAAAATAAGAGCTCAACTGCTAATCATACGTACGAATGTAACATATGCCTATACGATCACCCCATGGGCCAATGCCCAATATTGTTACATTTACATGAGCATTGGGAAAATACACTACATCCAGAGTTCGTACAGAGATACTATGTTGAATCACAATGGAAACAATCCCAGTCATGGGGGAGACCACCCTTAGACTGGAGACGCCCTTCACATCATCCAAATCCAAACACTTATCTTATTCAACATCCTATTTCTCCAATTGGGCCAACATACTCTATCTCATCACAGTACCATTCTCCACAATACTATCAACCCATGCCTCCAACACAACCACCACCTTGTGTATCTTATACGCCTCCTAACTTTCAACATTCTCATTCTTTTCCTCCTTATACATTACCACCAATTGTTCCTAAGGTGTCTACACCACTGCAACAACCCATGAACACTACTTGTCCTAATGCTACCAATAGTAGTGAAAAGCCTCCTCAACATCAAAAGTGTCCTTTATTTAAACATGGTCGTAAGAAGGGACAACACAATTCCGAGGCCACTGCATCTTCCAACCCAGCACAAGTCCCACACCGTGGTGCACCCTTATCTTCAAGCTCAATGCCTCATGTAACTTCATTAGGGCCACCAACTCACACTCCAACAATCATACGGCCCAATGAACGCAGACATGGAGAGCGACAACCCAATCCTTGCATACCATCTAATGGTCCTAAACATCATAGTGGGTCAACTCGTTATTTGGGAACTACATCATATAAAGTGCTCCACTATGATTACTATAATCAAGTGTGTGAACCCTGATGGGGTAAGTATAGACTAGCCCCAATATTTCCAACATGCAAGGATCCTCAACTTCCATTTATTAATCCTTGCCATGCTCAACCGATTAGTTATGGGGGATACCTCCCATTCCAATAACAAGCAAGATTAATAACTTTTTATTTTTCTTTAATTTTTCAAGTTATTGTTTTCTAGTTTTTCATTTTTCAATTTCTTGTTTTATCTTTTTANTAAGAGGTTCTGTTCGAGGGTACAGTGATATTCTTAACATTTTTAAAACTTAAAATTAATTTTGTGTTCATTGTACCTAGAATGAAGAAGGATGGACCAAGAGGGAATGATTAGGGTGTGACATCAAGGGGACTTGTGGATTCTCTTTGGTGACCTCTGTGGGAGTTATCATGTAATGTGGTTGTACTAAGATCCTTGTAGATCTAATGAAAATTGGGAGTAAAAGTAATTAAAAGGGCACTCAAAAATCAAATTCTATTCTAAGGGGTCCCATTGGAAAGACATGCACCCATGCCTGAAGTTTGGTGACTTCTTTGGATGCAGTATTCAAGAAGAAAAAAGAAAAAAAAAGAAAGAGAAATGAAAAAGTAAAACAAAGTGCCATAAAACAAAAGTCACTCTTCCCTTGAACAAAACGCCAAGTGATCGTACAGCTTGTTGTTATGGTACTCTCATAGTTGTTCATCATGGGATGAAATAATGTGATGTCAATGATTAGAAGGAATGGACTTGATCCTAATCTTGGAACGATAGGTTAATGACACCTTAATCATGCTCTACATGCAGGATTGATTTTTTCCTGGGTCAATTACCTCATGTCCCAATCTCTACGATCCCTTTCTATAGTTTGTCTAATCTCATTGTTCGTGTAATTGTAGCTCATGTCCCGTGTCGCATAGAATTTTCATCTCATTCCAGTGATATTTACATGTGTGTGTTTTATGGAGTTAGTGTGGATTACATTTAACCCTTCTAGTGCCCATGGACACTTTAAGTGTGGTTACACAAGGGCATTATAGGTTAGAACTTGATTTGGGGAGGACCCACTTGTGTAATCTTTTGTAACTCTCACTTATGACATAGCTCACACACACCATTTCTCACCCTTAGCTTATTTTTACTAACGTTCTTTCCCTACTATTATCCCTCTAAATTTCAACATTCCAATGTACCATTACATACCCTTTTTCTTACCACCCAAGGTTTTATTGATCAAATCCACACCATTATCATTAATGATGCCTTTTGAATTCATAAAACTACCCTAGAACCTTTGATAATAGCTAATGTCCTTAATTTCCAAAGTTAATTTCAAGAAAATTTCTTCAAAATTTAGTCTTTTTGTTGTGCCTCACATCACTAGGGATGAGATATCACATACACGATGTATCATACACGATATCGCATCCCCTCTACCTATAAATAGGTCACCCCCACAACAGTTAGCGTCATTTTGACATTCACACGAGGGGTAGTTTTTGAAATTTTTCTCTGCAACTTGTGATTGAGTAACTCTTGATTTTCTCACTATATCTTACTCGCTAGTACTCTGATTGTAATTCCGTTTGAACCTACTAGAACTCGAAGTGTTCACCTTAGTTGCGGGGGAGGGACACTTACCAAAAAGTGCCTAACTTTTTTGAAATTTACCATCGCCCAAAGGACATTAGCTAGGGTAATTAACTATAATACTTAGAATAATTGTGCCTAAAAATCATTTAATCCCTAGGTATACCGGGAAACTAAAATGGAAACCACCTAAGTTATAGGACTCATTTTTACAAACTTTTGGTCACTATCACACGTGATAACATAAGATCATTAATTAAGGCAAGCAGTAATGTATAACTTAACTTTAAAAATGACCTTAATAACGCTTGGCCCGTGTGATTGTAGATGGCCCCAAAACGTGGACAACAGGAATGTCCTACCCAAGGTGGAAGCAAATGAGCTCGGAGAGGTGGAAGACAAAGGCCTACTGGACAACATGTAGAATAGGAGGAGCAATAATTTAGCATTCATCAAGATGAACCTCCTACTAGACGGTCCGAGCAGGCAGAGGGAGGATCTGCTGTAGTGCCTGAACTGAGACAACAACTCACGTTGCCCCAATATCATGTTCAGGCTATCCATGAGAAGTCCATATTCACTGCAGTGATTATGGAATTGAACTTTGAATCATTTGTAGAGTTTGCTCTTGAGGCCATTAGGGATCACCTCAAAGGATCTCCCTTTTGGCCTATCCTCTCTGAAAGTGGTGCCTGGTACCTAGAGAGATGTACCAATTTTGTCACAATAAGGAACAAGGCACCACTGTGAATATTTGTAGTGTGACAGTTGACTTCTCTGTGCAAACCATTTCGGAAGTGTTAAACCTTCCAAATATAGGGCCCCAAGTTGCTCGATTATCCACCCGTTTAGACCTTGATGTGTGAAAGGATTGGTTGGAGAAGGCTTATGGCAGAGATAAAGCATTTGGTGAATTGATGACGGAAGAGAGGGTTTACTTCAAAATTGGAACATATCACCTCTTCCTTACAAAGGGTCTCAAAAGAATATCAATGTATGCGACTAGAGGATGTGTAGTGTTGATGAGAAAGGTTAACGCTAACCTATCCCATCTATATTTTATGGAGATCCTGAGGTGGTTCGAAGAATGAAAGATAGGGAAGATGATGCTACCTTTCCCCTATCTTATCAGAAAGCTTTGACAATGTGCTGGTATTCGGGGATACATCAATGACGTCCTTCGAAAAGCCCAAACTGCTTCATATGATAAATTGCTAAAGGCACCAGCTCCAAGGAAAAGCACTGGCAAAGAGTTGGGACCAGAACAAGAAGAAGAACATATGGTTGAAAACCATATTTGTTCCAGCTAGTCTACAGGAAAAAAGGAACCCTTTGTAATTTGTTCCTATAGACTAGCTAGAAAACTTTAGAACTGAGTAGCTAACCAAAGTAACAGAGGAGAATAAGAAGGTGGTGGATGAAAAGGAGAAGGCTGTTTGGTATGCCTCCACAGCACAGGCGCAAACTCATGTGCATCTTAAGGCACTCAAGTCCTTGCAAGAAGAAAATAAATAGATTGCGATTGAAAATCTTCGGTTGACCATTGTAGAAAAGCAAAAGAATGTTCTCGATGAACATTTTCATCAACTACGAGAAAAATTAATCCAGGTCAACTGAGATGTAAGCCGTTTAGCCAGAGAGAATCAAACCCTCTCAATGGAGGAGGTACGTGCCATTCATCAAAAGTCAACGATTGAGATAAGCGTGTGGTAGAACGAGGCTAAACGACATGAGAAGCTAAAGGAGAACTTCTGCGATCAAGTGGGGATGTATAAATAGATCCTTAAAAAGGAGATCCATATGGCAAAGGCCCAAATCAACACTATTAGTTCTCAACACACTGATTGGTGGGCCATATTGGACACATATGCTTTCAGCCACTAAGCAGAAGTTAAGAACTAGGACCTGCAGATTCAGGATTTAATAGAGTACATGGAGTTGGAAAATCTCAGATATGCCAACCTTGAAATGTTAATAGCAGGGTGGTTGAGGTCAGAGCTTGAGCAATAGGTAGCAACCACCCACATAAAATACAAAGCAGAATTTGCAGAATGTAAGAAGTTGTTAGAAAAACTAGATGTTGCAAATTTTGAGCTTGAGGTGGTAAAAGCCAACTACCAAGGATAGAAGGTTGTTGCAACTGACTTGGCTTGATGGCTAACAAACCTTCATGAATACAAGAACAAAGGTAGAGCCTATGAGGAGGAATGACGGGTGTTCGTGGCTTCGTATGTCAAGGCCAACTAGATGTTCTTGCAACTACCCTGTCTGTGGGAGGTGCCGACTCCATCAAACATCAGAACATTAGCATGGATGGCACAAGACCCTCAGACCAAAGAGGAGAAGCTCCAGGCCATACTTCAATGCCATCAAGCCTCAAAGCCTAGAGCATAAGACAAAGGGAAGGCACCAATGGAGGAGTCACCGCCACTAGGAACTACATGAGTTTCAAATTTTTGTAGTTGTAGCACATTCTGTGTGTTGTGTATTTATTTTTTTTTCTTCCCACACTGCAACATCATTCCATTTTTCCATCTAATAATCCCATACCTATTCACTATGTAATCACTATAACTCGAGGATGAGTTTTTATTCAGTCGTGGGGGTATGATGGGACACAAGATCGCATAGGCCGTGATATCGCATCAGCTATGATATTGCATCCCCCGTGATATCACGTACATGATATCACGTCTTCCCCTATGATATCGCATATGTGATATCGTAGTCCGTTGCTATTCCTATAAATAAGAGGCAGCTCTCCCTTGTTTCACAACTTAGGTTAGATTGTAGTGAAACTCTGGTAGGTTGATCCCTCCAAAGATAGATTATTTTCTAGTGTATGCCTGCAGTGTGGTGAATGTAATTGTATGGAATCCTTTATTCGAGTGTGATGTACTTGGATACACACATGACAAGAAATAAAGATCAAGATTACTTCATCATTGCAGCATTCACTTTGTTTGTTTATTTATTTAATTATTATTTACTGCTTTCCTAATTAGTCTCTCTCACCCTTATCTCCTAGAAACGCGGGATGATTATGACTTGATTACGAGCATTTAAGTGTGATTACTTGCTAACCCAGTGGTGTACCTAGGATCTGCACTTGGTAATCCCAATGGTAGTCGTGCATGAAGTCCAAGATGTGTACAGATAATCAAGGAATGGATGCTCATCGCAATTAGGCTAGATTAGATTCTTTTACCCTTTCTCTCCTAGTTTATCTTAGTTAATATTACTTTCCATTGCCTTCAGGAGTAGCATTAGATTAGGAACCACATCATACACCTCACTCTAGACTAAACGATACGTGAAAAATATCATACTAGTCTAGGTGGGAAAATAACGAACTGTGACCTAAGGATAATTGTCTAGGTGCCACAACTAGTCCGTCTACTGAGTTCAACCGGATCATGCATGAAAATGCTTGTATTTGTATGGTTGAGTGTAGGGGGTATCTCGCTACTCATCATCTAGCATGTACCCAAAAATGAGAATGCCATAGTCAATGCAATTGCAACATTATCTCTCAGTGTGACACTAGATGTGTTTAGTAAGTTGTCCATCCTAATCATGAACTATGCTATTCCCATCATGAAAAACACTGAAGATAGCTTTGTAGCCTTCAACCATACTACTCCTGTTAGGGAGTGGTATGACAATATCAAATTTTACCTTATGCATGATGAGTCTTCGCAAGGCCTAACTACTGCCCAAAAGGATTATCAAAAATATTGAAGTAGTATGTCATTATAGGTGATAACACATTATGTCAACAATCCTATGATGGTATATTACTAAAGTGCTTAGATAAAACAAAAGCTAGAATTGTAATAGAGGAATTTCATGAGGGTGTTTGTGGAGGAAGTTCATAGCTATGATTAGGTGGTTAGGTTACTATTGGTCCCATATGAAAAGTGACTATATGCAAAAGGTTAAGCATTGTGATAGGTGCCAATGACATAGTAATCTCATACATGTATTGCTGACAGAGTTTCATACTACTAAGATCACTTGGCCATTTCAATAGTGGGGGTTGGATATCATTGAACCTATAACCCCCAAGTCTTCCATAGGTCATAACTTCTTCATCATTGTAACCAAATACTTTATGAAGTGGGTTGAGGATATTCCATTAAGGAAAACTACATCCAAAAAAGTTTGCAAATTTATCTTAGATAACATTATAGCCTATTTTTGCATACCCATGACCATATTTACAGATAATGGACCATAATTTAGCACCCGTGAAATGAAATATTTCTGTCACAACCTAGGCATTAAGCATTCTTTCTCATCGCCTTATTATCCTCAAGCCAACAGATAAGCAAAAGCAAGCAATAAGACCATTATCAATTTGTTGAAGAAGATGCTCAATAATAGTGGACATAAATGACATGAGTGGCTTGTTCATGCACTATGGGCCTATAGAATGACCTATCACATGGCAACTGGAGCAACCCCTTATAGCCTAGTTCATGGTCAAGTGAATTACAAGCACTTCAAGTAGGTTCCATCACTTCAAGTAGCCTTGTCCTACTTCATCAATGATGAGAAAAATAAGGAGTTGTAGATAGTGGCCCTAGAATTAATGGAGGAGTAATGTATGCAAGCACTTTCTCACATTGAACATTATCAATAGAGGAAGAAATGACAAAACCACCATAACGTGACCAAGTGTAAGATCAAGGAGGCTGACCTAGCCCTAAAAGTTATTTATGAATATGTGGATAAATTCTCAGTCAATTGGGAAGGGTCCTTCCTAGTCACCAAATCCTATGATAATGGAGCATTCAAGATAGTTGACATGAATGAGAATGAACTGGCTAATCCAATCAATCATTCCTATTTAAAGCCATATTACATGTAGTTGATGATCATCAACAAGTGAGCCAGCTCTAACATGGCCTACCAAGGCCTTAAACTGGTATCATGGCCTACCGAGTCCTTAAGCTAGAAACAAGGCCTACTAGGGCCTAAAACTAGTAACAATGTGGCTATCAAGATGTTAAACTAGCAACACAGCTTGCCAAGGCCTAAGATTGATAACACCATGGCCTGCCAAGGCCTTAAACTAGTACCATGGCCTACCACAACCTTAAACTAGCAACATTGATGACCTAGGTGGTTTTTTTTATTCTCCATGTGGTTTATATATGCATTGTAATGATTTAATAGGCATTTTTTGCTTGGTTTTTTTATCCTCTTGGAGTTGTATTTGCAAAATGAATCACAAAGGTGCAACTCATTACGATAGTAGATCACCTCGTAACCTTGATGTGTAAGATTTAGTGAGTTTTTCATGCTATGTCAAGAGTACTTGTACCATTGTTCTCCCTCTAACACCATCCCTTAAGCCCAACCCTATAGCTTGATGGTAACCTTCCCTACCCTAAACAACTATGCTGGTCTATGTTTGCCATTCATGCACTATAGCCATATGGTATGTCCTCAGCATGCTTCATCCTCAAGTCCACTTGAATGTAACAAAATTCATTCAATGGGAAAACCATTAAGTCCATCGAGCGTAATGCATCTTGTTTGATGGGATAGCTCTCAAGTCTGTTGAGTGTAATGCAACTCACTTGACAAGAAAACTATGTTAAATCGGCCTTGGCAATGATACCCAATGAAGGTTTCACCCCACGAAAAGAAAAAAAAAAAAGACAACAGGAAAAGAAAATTTCCAAGGAGCCAAATGGCCAAAGAAACCTCAAAACCCAATAGTTGAAAAACTCTTGGAGCAAAGTGGTTGGTTTCTCAAATGCATTTTCCAAGTAACCAACACTTCAAAATATGTTAGTACAATGCTACAACCATGGTGGCAATACTTGGAATGCATTGTTAGCTTCCATAATTATCTCCATAATTACCACTACCATGCCTCCATCATAGCCCATCCCATCATCATAAGCACTCTTTGACATGGTTTAACATGACTAGATCAAGTGCAAAAAGGGGATGTTAGTGGTTGACATGTAGTGGTGTTTTGTATTCTTTGTTGGTGCTTGTTGGATTAATCCTCTAGACACCAACAAAGAGGGGCCAATGAAACACCACCAAATTTGCATGTTGAAACCTTTGTAATCCCATCCCATGAAATCTGAGGTAATATTTTATTGTAAATGTGAAGGTTGTAACCCATAAAGGGGTAATGTCACATATTTCATACTTTTGAGGCTAAAAAAATGCTTCATAAGTGATCAAAGCCTCATTCCCAAAGTGAAAAAAGCCACTTAGTGTCTATACTTGGGCTTGGAGGAGTTNGTAGAACTCACCTATACCTAGTGTGGAAAGGGGAGTGACCTAGCCTAGAGGGATTGACCTTCACCTCCAACATTGACTTCCCATTGCCTCTTAATGTTGACACATTTCCCCAAGTGGGAGGGGGTTAATCAGCTAGGAGAGAGGGGGTTAGATAGCATGGAAGGGTAAATAGCTAGGATGCATGGGGGGTGAACTTCACCTACCACCTAAACATGGTAGCTAATTTTCAGAAATTTGATAGCTAGTTTGCTACCAATCAATCAACACTTTGGTAGCTAATTTTTAGCCAATCAATCAGCAATTTGGTAGCCAATTTTTAGCCAATCATGTTAGCCATTGGTAGCTAATTTTTAGCCAATCATGTCATCCATTTGTAGCCAATTTTTAGTTTGAATCATGGCCATAACCCTATAAAAACCACACCTTGGCACCATGTCAAGGTTACATACTTTTGCAATTCAACACCCTTGGTATTTTGACATCCAAAAGCTCTTACTTCCTTAGCAAAAATGCAGCTTCTTTGTGCCCAGTAGTATGGACCCCTACAACTTGTTATCCCATTTTACTCCCCCCTTTGGATCTATGAGATTTGGGTGTCAACGTTATCCCCTTGGGATCATCAAACCCAATGTGGTACACTTTGGCTGCCCCAATCCTTCACATTTCCATAATGTTCAACATCAACCAATGTTATAAATCTAAGGAGGAGACAAAGGAGGTTCAATAACATCAAGACTAGCAGAGATACTAGATCATCGCTCTAACCAACTCTATCCCCCTTTCCTCCCATTTCTTGGACACCAATTTTATACACATCTTTGAACTCATTCTTTGTTCATTTAATGAAATTTATGATTTCATATTATGTGCAATTTCATATATAATTTTTATATTAGTGCATTGTTTTGTAGATTTACATATTTCTATACTTGTGTTACACCCCTGTTTTGCACCACCCTAAGTCCCTGGGTGATCTACTAGACCATCTAAGGCTTCTTGAATCCCATTTTTCTTGTAGAGGCCTTAGGGGATTCAAGGTTAAGGTTGCCTACAACTGAGAATCCTTGGTTTCTTCCAAAAACTGAGATTTTTCATTATAACAAAATCCAATCCATCATCTATTGTTTTATATTTCCTTGTACCAAAAATGTAGTAGAGTATGAGGGTTTGATTAGAGGGATGATGGTAGCTCATGATCTAGAAGTAAAATGCTTAATGATCAAAGGTAATTCACAACTTGTGGCCAACCAAGTAATTGAGGTTTACACATGTAAAGCTAAACACTTACAACCTTATTGTGATGTAGGAGAGAAACTGATGCAAAAATTTATAGACATCGATATCCAACATGTACTTCGAATTGAGAACACCATAGTTGATGCCATCACAATGCTAGCCCTCATTGTGATGCCAGATGTGTTTAGCAAGTTGTCCACCTTGACCTTGGACTATGCCATTCCCATCACATAGAACACTAAGGATAGTTTTGTAGATATAGTTCATATTGCTTCTATTAAGGAGTGGTACAATGATATCAAGTTTTACCTTATGCAAGATGAACCTTCATAAGGACTGACTACTGCTCAAATGGACGCTGTACATAAATGATCAAAATAGTATGTCATAGTAGGTGATAACACATTATGTCAATGGTCCTATGATGGAATATTATTAATATGCTTGGGTAAAACTGAATCTTGCACAATCCTAGAGTAGGTTGAAAAGGGTATATGTGGGGGCCATATAGGACCTAGAGCCATGGCTACTAAGATTAGATGGTTAGGTTATTACTAGTCCTATATGCAAAGAGATTGCATGTAGAAGGTTAAAAATTGTGACATGTGTTAATAGCATAGAAACCTCATACATGTACCACCAATTGAGTTGCACATTGCTTAGATAGCCTGGTCATTTCAATGGTGGGGGTTGAATATCATTAGATCTATAACAAAAAAGTCTTCTACAAAAGGCATAGCTTCATCATCATTGCAATTGAATACAACACTAAGTTGGTTGAAGCCATTTTCCTAAGGAAGAAAACATATAAAAAATTTTGTAGATTCATACTTGATAACATAGTAGCCTATTTTGACATGCCTATGACCATAGTCATAGATAATTGACCATAGTTTAGTAACAAAGAAATGAAAGACTTCTATCATGTCCTAGGAATTAATAATTTCTTTTCATCACAATACTACCCTTAAGCTAATGGACCAGCTAAAGCAAGCAATAAGGCCATAACAAACTTTCTCAAAAAGATGTTGAACAATAGAAAATGAAAGTGGCATGAGAAACCTATCCATGTACTTTGGGCTTAACCTAAAAACCAAAACTAATGTAACCAAATATAACTTGGTTTATGGTTCTAAAGCTATTTTACCTCTTGAATTATAGGTTCCATCACTTTGAGTAACCTTATTGAACTTCATCAATGATGAACAGAGCAAGGAACTATGTACCATGGATCTAGACTTGGTGGAGGAGCAATGGGTGCAGACGCTTACCCACATTGAGTGATACCAGGAGAGGCAAAAATGGCAAGCCCATCATAACTTGAAAAAGTGCAAGATTGAGGAAAGAGACTTAGTCCTCAAGATCATCAATGACCATGTAGAAAAATTCTTAGGCAACTATGAATGACCTTTCTTGGTCACTAAGGCCTATGAAAATAAAGCCTTTAGAATAGCAAATATATATGGGCATGAATTGGCCAATTCGGTTAATCACTCTTACCTCAAGCCATACTACATGTAGCCCATCAAAAACCTTGTTAACCAATAACATGTGAGCCTCCATGACTATCCTTTACACATCAAATGAATTATGAAAATTTGTAACATTGGTGACCTATGGTAGCCTAGTTTACTAATAATTCTATATGGCCTTATGCATTGTATTGTAGCAACATGACTTTTTGATTTAGCTTTCTTATTCTCTTAGAGTTGTGCTTATAGGATAAAGCTTGAAGTCATCATGGAGGTGCAACTCATTATGGTAGCAAGTCATCATGTGACCTCGATGCATAAGATTCAGTGAGTTTGTCTTGTCATACGAAGAGTGCTTGTTCCACATCATTACCATTACCACTTATTAAGCCCAATCCCTTAGCCTGATTATAACTTACCTCATGCTAAACAACAAGGATGACCTATTTTGACATTCATGCATTATGGATATATGCATCCCTTTGTTTACCTCCACCATCAAGTCCATTGAATGTGATACATCTCATTCAAAGGAAAAACCAATAAGTCCATAGAATGTAACACATCTCATTCAATGGGAAAACCAAATCAAAATCAGCCCTAGTAATTAAACCTAATGAAGATTTCACCCCAACAAAAAAAATGGGGGAGAAAATTACCAAGAAGCCAAATAGCCAATGAGAACAAAAAAAAGACGATGGCTTCAAACATGTAAAGAGAGAAGCCTAATGGCCAAAGAAACCTTGGAGTGAGGTGTTGGTTCCTCAAAAAAATTACTAAATGACCAACACTTCAAAAGATGAAGTGTCAAGACCACATTGATTCACCAACATATCATTGCCACAAATGTAACCATGATGCAAACATTTGGAATTCATTGTTAATCTTCATGATCATCTCCTTGTAGCCAAATACTACCTTTACCTTCTATGACCTCATCATAATCTTATCCCATCATCACAAGAACCCTTTAGCATGGTTCGACACTACTGGATCAAGTGCAAAGAGGGAATGTTGGTGATGGTCTTGTAGTGGTGTTTGGTACTATTTGTCAATGTCTCTCAGGTTAATCATCTAAACATCAAAAAAGAGGGGCTAATGAAACACTAATTGTAGCCTTCATTTTTCAAGTAGAGGCAAGATTTTATTGTAAATGTAAGATTTGTAGTCCATGAGCTACAATCTTACATACTTTAAATTTCTAGGGCTAAAAAAGTCCTTAAAAGTTGTTATTGCCTTACTTCCCAAGTGGAAAATGGTACCTCATGTCTATATTTGGGCTTGGGATGGCTAAGAATGCCTTGGAAATGGCCAAAATTATCATTTTCATGGGTTTTTGTAGAGGTATAGCCTTAACTAAGTTGGAAGCATCTACCTCCCTTCATGTAGATGGAATTAATTGGATTTTCCATTTTTAACCCAACATAGTTATCACAAAATCCAAAAAAGATGTAGCATCAAAATTGGTGGCACTTTTCCATTTTGTAATTGGTGGAATTTTCCATTTCCATTTCCATTTTTCAACCAATGGCCAATGTAGTCACCCCAAGTCTTCAACAGTTGTAGCATGGCCAACATAGATAACATTTCCATAATTTTCAATGTTTTCCAACATTTTTCACATTTTTCATGGTTTTAGATAATTTTCACATTTCGCACAGTTGCTGATATTTTTCAACAACTTCACTGTAATCTATTGAGGCCAGCATAGTTTGGATAGTGTTAGAGTAGTCACAAAAGTTTGTTTACTATTCATAGTAGATGGATGGGCTCTGGTGGCTATGGTGTATTCCAAAATTTATATAAGGAGCAACTATGCTAGGAATTGTAACCATTGTAACATGCAAATTGATATCAATCTATTAACAATCATGACAGTGATGTGTAGTCCCCAAAAATAAAAATTCCATACTTATAAATCCAAACATAAACACCTTATTCTAGTTCCAACTTTGAGCATTTTCCATAGCCTAAAATCATTTTTGTAACCAAGAGAGCCTTGTAACCCCCCTTTGGCAGTAGAAATTAGTATCTACACTAGGCACAGTGACTCCCCCGTAATACCATTACAACAAAGGCATAACACTAATCCATGATCACTATTGCTAATCTAGGTAGAAACTAGTGAAAAGTTGCTAGAAACTAGAGTTAGGAAGAATTTGGATCATGGAGTTGACAAGGAACACAACCTGCAAGCTCCAATGGACTTCAAACTCCTTCAAGCAACTTCTTGTGCACTTAGCATAAATTCTATACTTTTTGAACTTGCTACTTTATTTTCCATTTTAATAAAGTTGTAGTTCATTATTGTGTAGATTTGAGTTCATGTTTCCATTTCTATGTCTTTCCATTTTGGATCTACAATTCCATTTCTATTTACATTTTTATTTTTGTTTGCATTTATGTCCATGTCTTCATTTACATTACCATTTTACACTTCCATAAGTTCCTAGGTGATCAGCCAAACCATCTAGAGTACCTTGAATCCTATTTTTGGAGGTCCTCAAGATTCAAGGCTAAAACTCTTCAAGCACCTAAGATATTCTAGTTTAAATTCCAATAACCGAATTTTCTAGGTCCAACAAATGGGAGTAATAAAAACAAATCATACAAGTTTTTTATTGTAACATTATAACACTACCTCAAATAGGTAGTCACAACACAAAAAAGATATATATGTAATTCATCTTTAATGACCCCTAACATTCATAATCCACAAAGGTAAGCTTCTCAAGGGAGCTAAATCTATCTTTTACTTTTAATTCCACAAAAAAGAAATAGATATAACTCATTGTCAATGACTCCTAACTTACACAACCCATAAGGGTACTCTTTTTAAGGGAGTTGAATTTATCGTTCACTTTGAATTCTAAGATGATGTGAACTTAAATAAAGCTTGTTGATAGCAATCTCATACTTTCTTGGAATAACAACTAAGAGATGATGAGATTTTGCATATAGTTTATTAGATCTAATATGATGTAAATAAAATTGTTTCTTACCTTCTAATTAGACTCCATCTATGTTAAAACTAGTTACTTGACTAGCTGGTGAATATTCTTAGGATGTTGTTGCATATTCTTCCTAGAGATATTACATTTTTTATCCATTACATTCTATAAAAATACCACCTATGTTCTCATGAATCCTCAAAAATTGCTTTAGAGATTTTGTATTGTCTTGAGATATGCAAGCTATAAGGGTGTGTAATGAATTGGTATAAGACTTTTTCTTCTAAAATTAATAAATCACATTCACATAATAACATTAAATAAGGTATTTGCATATTTATCTTTAACTCATCAAGGATAAATGTTTTTTGCACTCTTTTAATGTCCTTCTAAAGTTTAGCATTGAGTTCAAGTCCTCAAATAAGATATTCATATAATACAGAAAGATAAATGATGGTATGAAATTTTTTTTTAACCTTCCAAGACTAGAGTCTTAAATCCTTGCACTTGCTTTTGAAAGCATATAAATCTTTAAAATGTCATGTTATTCTTTCTTTAATGCACATTCCCCACATGTAATTGTCTCTCTTGTTGCATAACTATCTCTCTTGTGGCATAACTATCTCTCTTGTGGCATAACTATTCATATCAAAATTGGTAACTATTCCACTTAAATATTTAAAAGAATCTAGTATCTGCATATTAGTATCTCAAAAATAGAAGTTATGATAACTATTTCTTATACCTTATACCATCAATTTGGTTTTATCCACATTCACTTGAAGACTAGATGAGAAATAATAATTTTCTAAAATTTGTAGCATATTTTGTATACCTTCTATAGTAGTGACAATAAAGGCAATATCATCTACATAGAAAAGAAGGTTCACTACTTGAGATCCAATTTTTATAGCATGACTATCTCTCTTGTTGCATAACTATTCCTACTTTTCATCAACAAAGATACCAAAGAGAGGTAGAGAAAGTAGAAAGCCTTCCTTCACTTGAATTTTTCATTGAAATTAAAACTTTTTTTTGAATTACTATATGTAATTTCAATCATCACTTCCTCATACAATCTTTTAGTTACTATAATCAAATTTTACTAGAGGCTAATTATATGCAAGTGCAACCATAGTGTTGTACAAACCATTAAATCATATGCTTTTGTAAAATCAATAAAATAAATAAAACCTTTTT
>MNCI01009981.1:145507-194452 GCA_015680685.1 Gnetum montanum | reverse complement strand
TACAAGAATTTTTTTCTATTCTTATTTTTTATTCTCTTTAATCTAAATAGATATGTAAAATGTAAAAGATATATATATATTTATATATATACACTTATTATTTGGACATAATAAAACTTCATTTCATAAATTTTCTATTTTCCTTTTACCACTTCTTTCCAATGGATCCTCTAAACCACTTTTACTTTAATAAAGTAAAGCCTATTAGTAAGAATTTTTTTAAAAGTAAAAATAGATGCAATGGTGGAACTAGGAACGAAACACATTCCATACTACCAAGGAGGAAATATGATAACACATTAGCCATGTGAAGAAAGATGTTTCTTCTATATTACCTTTAAAAGCCTAAAAATAGATTCCTTAACCACATAAATGAAAGGGATACATATATTTGTATACCATACTAAACTATCATTGGTTGAGAGGTCAAATAGTAGATGTTGTGTCTATTATGTTTGCACATTTTTATTCATTTTTAAAAAATTAAAAATGCATCTACACATGCTCAAATCTGTTTATCTACCTAGCTGGTAATGAGAAGGTTCACATGCTATAAAAGATAATGTTGAAACCTTTGCCTACGATTAAAACTTATGGGTCCACCACATTAAAAATGGGAATGCTAACAATTGTCCAATTTTTACATATGCCTGTTGCATTCTAGTACATTATGACATTAAATACAAACTTGCATTCGGTTTTTTTATTTATGAACTCCATCTCACTCTTGTGTGAAGAGTTTAGAGTAGCAATGTAATTCAATAACTATCGATATCTCTTCCCATCGTATTTATATTATGAATTTGTTTTAGTGAAGAAGTTTACTCTTTCTGTTGCATTTGCATTGACATTCTGTTGAAAAAATTTTGCAATAGTATGCAAATGTAGTAAACAAAATTTGCTAGTAAAGTTGACATGATGCATGTTTACACATCATTGTAAATTTAACAGGGTGTTTTATCAATAGAAAAAATAACATATGAACCACTATTTGCATTTTCTATGTTGTTAGTCCATATTGACTTGACCTTTCTTTGAGAAAAGAAAAAAGGAAAAAGAAAGAAAAATAAAAAAGAGAAAAATCAAAATCTTAAAAAAATAGAAAATAAAACCTGTGTATGCTAAGTTTTGTAACTATATTTACCATGCATAATATCTCTGAATAAATTTTGGTTATAACATTTTCTTCGCATGAAGAAATTCATAATTCATTTTTTATGAGTAGCAAGTACCCCCCATGCCCAGCCATATGAATTACAAGCATTCATGCATGATCTGGTTGAATTCTATGGATGGGACTAGTGTGGCATCTAGGTTGTCAAGCATTGAGCATAGGATGTTGTCTTCCGACTTGGACTAGTGGTAGCTTTGTTAAGGATGATTTAGTCTAAAGTGAAGGCATATGTTTATTGATGTTGGCATGGCCTTAAAGTAATCTTAATGATAATATAGAAATTAATTATTTAATCTAACTAACAACAAGAAGATAAATCCTAAATTAGCCTAAGGGTGAAGATAAATCCTAAAAAGCACCCCATATGCTGTAGGTGCTTGCCTAAGGGTGATGAAAAAATCCTAAATTAGCCTAAATTAGCCTATTCATGCGACCAATTGATGATTCATCATTTTTTAAAGAATATTTGTTGCATGCTATCATTAATTTTGAAGTTGGATGTAAATACTTATATTTGGACAACTTATGAATCTTTACATAATTCATCTTTGTATGATTATTTGGAGAGCTTGGAAAAACCCAAAATCAATAAATATTCTTTCTATCTTCAAATTGTAATTCTAAGTATGAAACACCATCTTAGTGGATTCCAATAAGAAAATGAAAAATTTGTCCATAACATGAATTCTATGTTAGTCAAAATAATTACTAACGATGTTGTTAAATAAAATAAAATATTTACAGAAAAATCCTTGTAGCTCTCTATGGTTTGTTAAATACATTTATTTTAGCATAATGACCTCCAATAGAAGCATGTCATTGTCTAACCTTGATATTAGCAAATTCTTAATTAGTTTTCCTAGGCCTCATTCTTATGATGCATGCATTAAATAGTCAAGGAAATATTACAAGAAATAATAATAATAATACTAGCTTAACATGTATAGCCAATCCCATAGTGTTTAACTCTTATATTTATTAATAAATAATTATTTAATAGATTAAGAGATGCTAATGATTTTTAATAATAAATCAAAATTTTGTGTAACAACCATAATATTGTAGTTATAATATTCTATGTTGATAAATTGTGTTTCTTATCACTCTGATATCAGGGTGGCTATGATATCGGGTACGTGATATTATGGCCCAAGATGCGATATTGTACATTCAATATCGTAGGGTTACTCCTAGGTCTATAAATAGCATGCCTAGGTGCACAATTGGGAGGAATTTTTTAGTAGTCAAGTAGTGAAACTCTTGCCGTTTGTCCATTTGAAAGTTAGAATATTTTCCAAGTTTCCATAGTAGGAGGTCTAAGTATGAATGGATCTTTATTCAAGCATTGATATACCTGAGTGCACCATTGTGTTGGCAATAAAGATCAGCTCTTTGATTCATCCTTGTAGCACTTGAGATTTTCTTTCTTATGCATTTATATTTTATTTTATTTCATTTCATTTTATTTTATGCACTTTACATTTATGTTATTAGCACAACAATTCATTTTGATCAATTAAGAAAATCATTAGATTACATAAGCATGACCCCTTTGAGCATACGTGTGACACTTGGTAGCTTAGAAATGATTAGCATTTGACAGCCTAGCAGTGTTTTCACAAAGTTAGGATGTGTTTGGGATGTGGGAATGGTTACTTGTGTTAGGTTAGATTAGAAGTTAGTTTTCTTAGTAATTAGATGCTTTTATTTATAATCACTCTTATTTTTATTCTTGTTCTAGGTGAGTAATTCCATAAAAACACAAAACAATAACAATCATATGTCTTAGTCACACTTAACCATACAATTGCATTCCACAAGTGGGATTGGGAAGACAATGAATGGACGACACATACACACTGCTTAGCTTTAGTGTACTTAGTAACTATAGTCTACAGAATTTAACTAGAGTGCATGTGAATGCTTGTGATTCATATGGTTGGATGTAGGGGTACCTTGCTACTCATCATTGGCACCGTTATCGGGGACTATAGTTCTTCATGTGCTATCTAAACCTAGTGAAATTTAGTAACCTCATTGTTCGAATGCTGAGAGTCATATCCTATGAAAACAAAAATTATTATCATTAAATTAAATATTAATTGCACATTGTTTATTAACATAAAATGTCCTCTTCTCATAGAAGCCTATCTCCACCCAGGGTAGTTTAAGTACCTCAATAATACCAAGTGGTATATGCTCATCCTGATGTATATGTACCAGGCTTTACCTTCATCTTACATCAAGATGAACTGATGCGGTGGCATGATATGGAAGGCAACATTGTGTTGCCACCTAACCAATTTGTTCCAGCCATGCTTCAGCTAATGCTAGCATGACATGATCTTCAACATCTCCATGGAGAATATGAGATGTGAGATCATGACTCAAGGGATTATCATCCCACTGAAGCACAAATATTAAGGGATCATCAGTGGGAGAATCAGCATGAGCTTAAGAAGGGCAAAGGGTCAAACATCTTTCCACCTCTGCTTGGCCTAATTGATGAAGGCAATCACTTCTTTAGTGATTATCCTCTCTTTGAATTTGTTCAAGGAGCCCTCAACCAGAATGTATAATCCACAGTACACAATCTAGGTTTTGGTCAAAATGGATCCAATGACAAAAATGGATCTGGTAAAGTAAGTGAAAAAAATAGAGATAAACGAGATCATGATCACGATCATGGTCGCAAGCATCAAAGGAAGGATGATAGGTGTCAGCACGGAGAAAGTTTCTCTTCTTCTTCCCATTCATCATCATCATCATCATCTTCTTCTAGTTTAGATTGTGGCCGTAGATGAAATAACCATGATGGAGGTGATTGACGGGACTAGAATAATAGAAGGGACCATCGACATAGTCATGAAGGAAAATGTGGACAATCCAGAGAGGCCCATCATTAAGAAAGAAGGGTTAGTAGGGAACATCATAGGCACGACCATCATGGCCTTGATGAACCTATGCTTTCTACTCAAGGCATGTTAAATATTGCAGAGGCTCTGAGGATACTAACTAGGCACATGAAGGACAGTAGAATAAAGAGGCTGGATATGAACAACATCCCTCGATTTAAGGGAGGATATGATGCTGATCCACAAAATCATATTTAGGCCTTCCAAGATGCACGTGCCTTGTAGAATATTGAAAATGATTGGGAAAAGCTAAAATTATTTTCAAGGATACTTATAAAGGAAGCAAAAAATTGGTATCGATCCTTAGAACTAGAATCAATCAGGTAGTGGAGTACAATGTTGGAACTATTCAATGACAAATATCAAATGTACTCTTGAGCATCCAATCTAAGAAAACAAATTCAAGGGTGGAAACAAGGGAATCATGAGCCCTTGGATGCTGCTATTGGCTAATACTACTCTCTATTACATCGGTGTCCTAACCATGCATACTCTCAGCTTAATCAGCTTTGCCATATTGTAGACGGGTTGTGGTTTGAAACCAGAAAAATCCTTGTGTCTATGCCCAAGGGAGATTGACAGAGTTGAGGGCCCATTGGATTCAAAGATTAATTAAGTAGGTAGATAAGGAGAAGAATATAACAGAGACCCTTCTATTCAGAAAAAGGGGGTTATATTTTGTAATAGCGAGAATGAATTCGTTAGAGATGAGGTGGTAAATAAAAAAATCTTACCATTCCAAAAATTTCAATCAGAAATCATGGCCAAGGTTCATCAGTTATGAAACTCCATGGACAATAAATTTCAAGCTTTCTTAAAAATTATTGAAGAGTACAAGAAGCAAAGTGGTGAGAAAGAGTGTTGGAGATGTAAGAAGGCTAAACACACCATATCTAAGGATAGGTAAAATGGCTGTAATAGCGATGGTCGTAGATAGCAATTCAGATGATGATGGTGGATGTGATGTTTTTTAGTATGAACATCCTAAGGGATGTTGTCCAGTTGTATCACACTTGTAAGAATCTGGGGTGTATGCCTTACATCTACAACTTGCACAAAGGCAAATACCCAAAATATTGCCTTATTCACAAGGCAATCCTTGATAGTTCCACCAACCACAATAATACTATCTAAGTGGAACTCCTTCGTAGCCCTATGAATTATAATAGTAGTGGTACCTTCAAGATAGTAATACCCTTACTGACAACTAGATCCCTATGGTTACTATGTTTAGCAACCTTCATCTCCAAGGGATTCCTCTAGTCATGTTGCTGCTTACCAACCTCATCACTACCCTTTTGAAATATACCAATCATCCTATCTAAGGAGGGATGCCACCTACTACCCTCATGCACCTACTCCTCCACCTCATGCACAACTATCGCCTTCTCCGTCTATGTAGGGTGAATTGCCTACACAACCATAACAAAAGAATGCAAAGAGGGTAGTTAATTTGCAATTAGTTAACTTATCTAGTGGGTCGAAACCATGAACAAAGAAAAGACCCTTCTTTCGACCTCGCAGTCCACCAAAGCCCTTAGACACATTAGTGGTTGGTAACCCTACTCCTCAGTTTTCCTCTATTTCTTCCTTATCCAAGTCTCCTTCAAACCAAAATCCCTCTCAAATCCATATTGTAATGCTAAAACATGATGTATCTAATTCAATTTGAGTTGGTAACCTACACAGAAAATTAGCTGATACTGGAAGTCCCCTAGTTTACTTACAAATTACTAGGAATGAACCTTGTAAGGCTCTTCTTGACTTTGGTTCCAGTGTTAATTTGATCTCACATGAGATGTACATAATGTGAAACCTTCCTCCTTTGAAGAAGAGCAACATCTGGCTAGAACTGGTAGACCAGTCCATCACTATTTCATTGGGATTGGTTGAAGACATCATTACCACTGTTTGTGGGTGATCATATCCCATGGATTTCCTAGTAATTAAAGTGGAGAATTGCAAGGGGTATTTTCTAATTATTATGAGAAGGATGTGGCTAAGTACTATGCATGCCAAAATGGGCATTAGAGATCTTTCCTTGGAGATATCAAAAGAAAATAAATTTGGAAAGATCAAGAAGAAGAGAGTTCCATGTATTGCGTATAGCGATTCAAGGTGCCATTGTGTGCAGAAGTTATGGTCAGTAAAGTAAACATCTATCTCTACATGCAAGTAGTGTGCACCAGAAGATGATATCCAAAGGTGTCTATACATAACAACCATAAAATAAGAAGGCACCTAGTGGCTGATAGCTGATTCTAGTAGTAGTACATTATGCACGGAACCGACTGAGGACCTAATGTATGAGTATGTTGCAAATATGGATGAACTAAAGCAAGTTCATCACTAGCTCTCTAAAGGAGCAAATGATGATGTCAATTGGGATGAGTTAGAAATTCCTGAAAACTTTAAATAAGAGCCCCTTGAATTGAAGATGCTACCAGCTAGAATGGAATATGTATTTTTGAAAAATGGGAGGCTAGTTATTATTAATTCCAAGCTTGCTATAGAATAGAAGAAAAAGTTGTGGAAAATGGTTAGCAACATTCACTTGGTCATATTTTGAACTCACTAGGATAGATCCAAGAATATGCTAACACTAAATATACACTGACCCCACCATCAAGTTGAAACAATAGTCGTAGCTACATTTGAATCCCAAGTTAAAACAAATTATCAAAGAGGAGATTAAATAACTTCTCAAAGAAGGATTCATTCATCTTGTCATAGATAGTGAGTGGGTCAGTCCACTTGTGATCGTACCAGAGAAAGGAGGAAAATGACGAGTGTGCATTGATTTCTAGCTACTTAATATGGTGACTTTCAAGGATCATTTTCCATTGCCTTTTGTCAACCAAGTGCTGGACACTGTTTTGGGGCATAGCTATTACAACTTTCTTGATGGTTATAGTGGCTATAACCAAATTTGAATTGTACTAGAGGACCAAGGAAAGAAAACTTTCACAAGTCCTTGTGGGACTTTTGTGTACTGATAGATGTCATTTGGTCTATGTAATGCCCCAGCGACATTTCAATGATTAGTTCTCAGCATTTTCCAACAATAGATTGGTAGTAAGGTAGAAGTTTTTATTAATAATTTCTCTACCTACAGAGCTACGTTTGAGCAAGCCTTGAATCGTCTTGAGTAGGTGTTGAAGAGATGTATCGAAATAAACCTCCAGCTCGATTGGAAAAAGAGCCATCTCAAAGTTAGGAATTAAGGTGAACCCTGAAAAAATAAGGGTCATCCAAGGAATAACCCATCAACATAAAATAGTCAAAGAAGTTTGGTCATTCCTTGGTCATATTGGCTACTATTGATGATTCATCAAGAATTTTCCAAAATCGCCAAGCTGTTGGTATTATTAACAAAGAAAGATCCATTGTGTGTTTGGACCCCTACATGTGAATTAGCATTTCAATAGTTGAAGGAAAAGCTTGTTGAAACTCCCATTCTTCAAGCACTAGATTAGTCTAGACCATTTCATGTGATGATTGATGCATTAAATTATGCTTTGGGGATAGTGCTTATGCAA
This sequence comes from Gnetum montanum, assembly GCA_015680685.1. Lineage (NCBI taxonomy): Eukaryota > Viridiplantae > Streptophyta > Gnetopsida > Gnetales > Gnetaceae > Gnetum > Gnetum montanum. The sequence continues at coordinate 186,824 of MNCI01009981.1, read as the reverse complement.
ATGGATGATCAAAAAATTCCATATTACATTCACTACGCAAGCTAGAGCATCGTATGTGCACAACTAAACTACACCACCATAGAAAAGGAGTTGATGGAAGTGGTGTTTTCTTTAGAAACGTTTAGGCACTATGTGCTTAGCTACAAAGTGTTTGTGCATATAGATCATAGCGCCATCAGATTTTTAATGAACAAGCTAATGATAAGACCCCATGTTATACAGTGGCTCATGATTTTGTAGGAGTTTGATCTCACGATGGTAGATCATAAAGTTGTAAAAAATGTGATCATGGATCACTTATGGCAACTAAGATGGGATGAAAAGAAGAAAGAAAGCCCTTTATTTAACCAATTCCCTAATGAACCTCTCCTTGTAGGTGCTATTAATGCACAAATTCCCAATGAGCCAAAATGGTATGACACCATCCTCACTTATCTACTCAAGAATGAACTGCTACAAGGGCTAGACATTAGGAAAAAACAACAGTTTTTTCACTGAGTCAAATATTTCATGGAGATTAATAAAAACCTTTACAAGGTTTGTCCTGATGGCTTGGTATGTTAGTGTGTCCCTGATACAGATCAACTACACATTCTTCAGGATGCTCACAAAGGTCCTTGTGGGGGCCATTATGTTGAAAGATGCATGGCCATAAAAATCCTAATGGTAGGGTATTATTGGCCAATAGTCTTCAGGGATGCACATCAATTCATCCATGCTTGTGATCATTGCCAGAGGGATGGCGGAATGACAAATCAAATGGAGGAACCACAATAATGGATACAACCTCTCAAACCATTTGACATTTGGGTCATTGACTTTATGGATCCCATCACACCTTTGTCAAATGGAAAGACATATATAATAGTCGTAGTTGACTATTGTACCAAGGGGGTAAAAGTAGTAACTGTCATCAATTGTACATCCACCATTGCTACTTGTTTTGTACAACAAAACATTGTAAATAGGTTTGGTATACCTCATGTGTTAATTTTTGATAATGGAACTCATTTTATAGGTGCCACTTTTTGGAAGCTGATGCAACACTTGGGGGTTGAATATAAATTCAAAACACCATATCACCCCCAAGCCAATGGTCAAGATGAAGTTACTAATTGGGAGATTACAAAAATCTTAACATGTACCATTAGAAAATACCGAAAGGACTAGAGAACTAAATTAAATGATGTCCTTTGGGCCTATCGTCCCACATGGAAGCTTCCCATAGGTTATTCTCCCTATGAGCTTATGTATAGAAAACTACCAACGTTGCCCATCCAATCTGAGCTCTATACACTCTCTATAGCCTGTGACCTTGACCTAGATCTAAGTCTAGCATAAAAAGAACAATTAATGAGCCTTAACTTGCTAGACAAAAATCGGTTAATGGCCCTATCATCCAATGAGACACATAAGGGATTCAACAAGAAATGTCATGACCTTAAAATAAGAAAAGTCAAGTTTCAACTAGGAGATAAGGTTTTTTTATTGGAATCCTACACATGTACCTCAATGAACCAAATTTCAAACATTGTGGAAAAGACCTTACATCATTGATGATACTTTTACATTTGGGGCCATGATGATCTACAAACCTGATAGCCCAAATAAGAAACAACTAGTCAATATTCAACAAATAAAACCTTTCCATGAGCCTAAGCCAACCAACTCAACAAACACCTTGCCAGATGGACAACCATGCCCAATCTTTCAGATCTCTTCCTTTTAACTTAGTTGTGGGGGAGATTGCCACCCATACTAACACCTTTGGAAGCTCCTCAGTTTTTGACCTTTTTGTTTTACAAATTTTTGGTTTTACAACTTTTTGTTTTCATCTTATTTGTTTTACATATTTGTATTTTTTTAAAGTTATTGTTTTTCCCTTAGTTTTTTCTTTACACCATTTTTAATATAATCAAAATTATTTTCTACTTTTTTACTTTCTTTTATGGTTATATTTGCTTGTGTTTGACATGTTTTTCTACTTTTTTGCTAATAAGGTGGCAGGTACAATGGTAATGCACTATTCGATGGTGGTATGCTTCATTTGTAATTTGATTGTTGATGTCTGGTTTCTAACTTCGAATGTCATTACTAACAGCTGAGACATGGTTTCTTTTCATGTAACAAGTAGTGAGTTCACATCATCCACCCATCCACATACTCTATGATTTTCCTTGTTTTGGAAGTGTGTAGTCTCTTCTTCATTAATACAAATTTAATAAATTGGTGACTTGTGTAGTTTCTGGAATCAAGAAGGAATCGAAGGTTTGGATAGGGTGTGGATTTAAAGGGATGCAATATTCTTTGTGCTTTTCTCTTTTCTTGTGTGCAGGAGTGTTCTCATAAGCTTCTCACCATTCCGTGTCATTTCATAATAGGAAGTCTAATAAGTCCTTGCATGGTGTGGTCCTCATCAGAAAAAAAAATGAGGATTCAAATCACACCCTTGGAAAAAATAAATGTGAACAATGCATTGGTGTTTGCATGGTGTGGTTTCCATTAAAAAAAACATGGAAATTCAAAGCACACCCCTTAGACCAAATAAAAGGGGTATAAGCACTGGTTATGAGACTTGTCTTGTTTCCTCTAACTAAGGCCCTTTCTCACTTCCTTCCTTCACTCCAATTTGGAATGGTGGTTGTTTTCTAGGAGCATTCTTGTGTCTCAGGGGATGGACTTGCCCTAGAATGTCAATGTGAAGTCACTGAAAGTGGTTGGTTTTGATCTAGATTGAGGAAGGATCCTACTAAGTTAATTAACCACAAACTCCACAAGGGATTATATGAGACCATAATTAGGGACTCCATTCCACTCTCTCTATCATCCATCTATGCTCTTCATGTCTCACCTCACTGCCAGTTCCAATTTGATGTGTTAGGATTCTTAGTTAGTTACTTTTGGGTTTTTGTACATAACTTTTCATAACCATTAATCATCCATGGTGCCCACAGACTCCTTTTTTTGAAGTTATGCAAGGGCACAAAAGGCCTATGCATGCTTTGGCGAGGACCCACTTGCATATCTTTTGGTTAGGTTAAGTTAAGTTCTTTGCCCTTAGACTTTGTTACAATCAATTTTTTTTATTTACCCCATCCATGTCATCCAATTGTATGCACCTTCATAACTATTTGTGATGAACTCCTTTTTATTGTTGTGAATACCCTCTTCCTAGTACTCCTTGTATCAAGCTTTTTCTGAATTGTATAGATCACTTCTCTTATTTAACCCATTTGGTAGTCTTTCCACTAATAATATCAAGTAATCAATCTATCAGAATCACAACTTGGTTAGATGAAATCACCAACAAGAAAAGGTATTCAAACATTATCTACTACACTGTATATACTAATCCTTGGTTTTGTTGTGATTGTAGTGAGAAGTGTGAACTGGAAGCGAGACTGTCGTCACCAAGGAGGATGCAATCATATCACTCATGGGATATTGTTCCTAACCACTGGATCTCTTCTACCTCTCCCTCATTATTCTATTGCCAAGAGGGGTTGGATGTTCTTTAGATCTATTTGTGTTCTTTCCTATTGTCATGAACACCCAATGTTGTACACCATTGTCATATTGTATGCTCGAGCACTTTTGTATTTGTCTATTTTTATTGTGTCACTCTGCATGTTCATCAAATAAGTCTGCACCCCTACTATATTTTGTAAAGGACTTGTTCCTTTTCTTCTGTACTCAAGGAAAAGTTTTCATTTAGTCGTGGGGGTATGATAAATCATGTTTTTTATCACTTCGATATCAGCATGGCCATGATATCATGTACATGATAGTGGGTATGCAATATCGTGGCCCAAGATGTGATCTCGTACATTCGATATTGTAGGGTTACTCCTAGGCCTATAAATACCACACCCAAGCACACAATTGGGAGGAAGTTTTTAGTAGTCAAGTAGTGAAACTCTTGTAGTTTTTCCATTTGAAAGTTAGAATATTTTCCAAGTGCCAGCAGTAGGAGGTCTAAGTGTGAATGAATCTTTATTCAAGCATTGACATACTTGAGCACACCATTATGTTGGCAATAAAGACAAGCTCTTTGATTCATCCTTGTAGCACTTGAGATTTTATTTCTTATGCATTTATATTATATTTTATTTTATTTTATGCACTTTACATTCATGTTATTAGTGCAACAATTCATTTTGATCAATTAATCAAATTGTTAAATTACACGAGCATGACCCCTTCATGCATACGTGTGACACTTGGTAGCTCAGAAATGATCAGCATTTGATAGCCCAGTAGTGTTTGCACAAAGTTCAAGATGTCTCTAGGAAGTGGGAATGGTTACTTATGTTAGGCTAAATTAGACTGTAGTTTCCTTAGCAATTAATTGCTTTTATTTTTAATCACTCTTAGTTTTATTCTTGTTCTAGGTGAGTAATTCCATAAAAACACAAAACAATAACAATCATATGTCTCAGTCACACTTAACCATAAAATTGCATTCCACAAGTGGGATTGGGAAGATAACAAATGAACAACACACACACACTGCTTAGCTCTAGTGTACTTAGTAACGATAGTCTAAAGAATTTGATCGGATTGCATGTGAACGCTTGTGATTCGTATGGTTAGGCATAAGGGTACCTTTCCGCTCATCATATGAGATATTGTAGCTCCTTATACAATGTCATATATATAATGCAATAGGCTATGGTCATGTTGCTCATGCCTATAAATATGAGCCCACCATCAACTCAAAGTAACCTTTTTAATAGGTTGTATAACTGAACTCTTGCAGTTTAATTTTGTGAATTTAGACTTAGTCATGAGTGTTCACAGTGTAGAAATAAATAGTGTATGAAATTTTTATTTGAATTGAGTCTACTTGGATGCAGTTCATATCTAGAAATAAAGATCAAAATTATTCTTTACCATTGTAGCATTCACTTAGATTATATTTACTTTCTATTATCATTTATATTTACATTGTCATTTACATTTTTGATATTATTTACATTTCCACTATTTATTAGTTACTTAGCAAAATAAGTATGATCAATTTCAAGTGCACAAATATAATCATCTGGTAACCCAGTAGTAACTTAGCTTGATTTTTTTAGTAGCTAACTACTTGGTAATTCCAGTGGCTATTATATTAGGCTAGGGCATGCCCAACAAGTCAGGACTAGATACTTATCATTATTAGGCTAGATTAGCTTTACATTTTCATTATTCCTTACTTAATAGAAATCATATTTATTTTGTAGTATGTTTTACTTTAATATTGTAAGAGCCATACAACATTAACCTATTACATATCTTACTAAGAGTTAAACCATATGCTTTAGCCCTCACTAACTTCAATAGGAAGAAAACAATCATGGACTTACTATCAATACACTAGTATATGATATTGTCTCATCCATAGATTATGATCTAGTTATGTGCATATTCTTGTAGCTTCGATGGTTGTGCATTATGAACTCTTGATGCTCATCATTAATACCATTGCTAAGGATTGTGTCAATTTATACTAGTTATTTAAGTTTATTAGATTTTATTATGTTAACATATTAAAGATTTATCTTTCAAAAATATAATTATTTCTAAACATATAATTGAGCACTAATTGATTAAACATAGCTTTGACACATAAAGTAAATTCTCTAGCTATTAATGATATTAATGAAGGTAATGATAGAATTTATATAGAAGAAAATTGAAATGAGTTGATGCAAATAAGAATTTCCTATGCTCAATTTAGCACCATATATGCTTCAAGTGCATTTATTCAATCTAGTCTTGGTCATGCTCATGGAGGCTATCAAGTCACAAAAAACATGACTAGATCATATTAGCAAATTGAACCCCAAACTAAAAAAAATACAACAATGGAAGAAAGATATAAGTGGAAAAAGGGCAAGTGTGCTTCAAAAATAATATTACCCTCATAGAAAGCAGATGTTGAACATCAAATTGGAAAGACCCAATGTCTAAGACCTTCAGTAGATTTAAAAGATACGAAATAAGAGACCATAGAAGGAGAGAAAGTTGACACTTCTCTCTATGTTCTCCATCCTCTTTATCACATTCATCAATATATTATCACAAAGGTGAACGCATGCATGGAGATAGAATACTACAAAGGGACCTATAACAATAGTAAAATTTAGGGTTGAAATAATAAAAAACTCCCATGTGGAATAGTTTAACTCCAAGATCTATAGGCCTTAAAAAGGATTTAGAGCACCTCAAATGATCTTTTTGATCACTTGAAGACTTGAAGGGTCTATTACTAAGCAATAAAAAATAAATATACAAAAATGATTTAACTATAAGGTGCAGAGTAGAAAACAAGAATAGAGAGCAAGAAAACATTCTCAAATAAGCTAATATTGAAAACTTTGATATTAATTACTATAAGAAAGAAAATGTTAGAAAAAAAGATTTAAAGAATATAGATTATAGATTTTAAGAGCCTAACAAATGCAAGAATATATTTAAGCTATGATGCAGACTGTAGGTGTGTTTTGTTACAATGTTCATACTTGTCTATCTTGAAAAAATCTACTCATGAACATTGTTCATTACTAGTTTTCTCTACTTTTGATAAGCTATGCTAGTGGGAAATGCTTATGGACTCTTGAAATATGTGCATTTCTCTAAAGGTCTCAAGTTTAGTTTGAATGAAAATGATAAAATGTCCTTAAGATGATGAAAATGTTTGTTTAATTAGGTTATGAATGTGCTAATTCTTTGCTGACTTGTTCCTGGTTGATTTTTGATAGTTCTTGCAACATTTTTGTTGACTTTAAATGGCCAAAATCTATAGCATGTGGTATACCAATGTTTTTGATTCTTGAGCATGAAATGCCAATGTATGTGGTACTTTTACCATGCAAAACTACAACATGTGGCCACCAACATTTGTAGCATTTCTTGCCAGATTTAGTGGCATATTTGGACTATTTCATTCCAACATGTGAACCACCAATGTTTTTGGCTCTTACTACCGAGTTTTGGAAATGTATTAATATTTTGGACCTCCACAAGCTGGTGTAATTGAAATTCACATCTTGTAGGTTGTAAAGTTTACTTTCCACACCAAAAAAAATCCAAAACTTTGTCACAACAAGGTAACAAGGCAGGGTTTTTTATGGGAAAATAAGACAATTGTATCTGACTTTAAATTCCCATCAAATTAGAGTGTAAACTTTGGCTTCAAGGCTCTTTATCTATCACATGATTTTTCTATGATATTTTTTATTGGTATTTATTGATTTTTGGAGGATTGACCCAAGAGACATCAACAAAGAATATGACACACTGTTGTAGGTTCATCAACAATGCTTCCTCTCCACATTCAATTTAGTAGTTTTCAAACCATGCCAAGGAGTTCTCACAATAGTGAAAGAAGGTTATAATGGGATGTCAAGAGTTTAGGATGAGATTATGACTACATTGGCTATCTAGTAATGGTCACATGGGCTAACAAAGAATTAAAAATGCTAACATCATGGCTATATTGTGATAGTGACATGTGTACTAGCTAGAAAGGTATTCATTCTTCATGCTTGAACTACTAGTCACTCGATGATGTCTTAGAGGAACTAGCACTTCATCCTTGGGATTCTTTGGCCACTTGGCTCTTTTTTTAGAGCCATTGATTTGATTGGATTTAGGCTAAATTGGGCTCTTTACTTTGTTGACAATTTTCTTTTCCCATTCCTTTTTCTAAGGGGTGAAACCTTCATTGGATTTCATTGTTAAGGATAAATTTTGTTTTATTTTATCATTGAATGAGATGTGTTACATTCAAAAACCTTGATGGTAGAACATATCAAAGGACATGTCACATGGTCATAGTGCATGAAAGTTAAACATTTCTCTTCATTGTTAGCAAGGTACAAAAGTCTGTAGTGTGACTATGGGGGTATGGCTTAGAAATGGTAACATAAGTGATGTGAGGTAAGCATTCTTAGCATAGTTTGACAAGATAACCAAATATCATGTATCAAGATTAGATGGTGACTCACTACCATGATGAATCACACCTTTGAGATGGCTCTAGGCTCATCCTACAAGCACAACTCCAAGAGGACAAGAAAATAACTTAAAGAGTTTATGTGATCATAATAGGTTGCATAAGGCCACAGGAAATAATAAGCAGATACATGCCATCATTGGTTACAATTGGTAAAACATGAGAAATATATACTTTATTTTACAGATTTATATAATATTTTTAGTACTTTAAAATTCCATAAACAAAAACTAAGAGGTCATATAGGTTCTTTTCTTGTAGGCTACAAAGGTCAATCAATGTCTAGTACTCATTGAAGTCTACAAATGAAGGTGAGCCCTAATAAAAGAAAACATGTTAACATTATATATAATTAAGGCTATGTAAGGGCTTTAATGTTTCCATGTAGGGATTTAATGATATCTTGGGAAAACTAAAGTTTAGATGAGGAACGTAGTTTCAAGATTTTCTCCTCACCATTGTAAATTGAAGTGAGGAATTCTACCAAGGAATCCTTTATGATGTTTCTAGCTTCAAGGTCAAGAACAATCACACTAATTCAGGGTATTAAGGCTATATGGTAGAATGGCCTTAAGGCTCAAGGCTTAAATAGTCAAGGTCAAGTTGGTATAACAACATCATCAGAAGGATCTACTTAGGCTTAAAGGTTGAGTCAAATCACTTTCTCATCTTCTTATCTTAATCCTACATATCAACATAAGCACATCAAGTGGAATTTATAGAATATATTTTTGTTAAACCATGTTAAAATAATGCAAAAATACTTGTAATAATAGAGCAAAGGAAAATTAGGGCCAAAACATATTAAAACAAGGCTAAACAAGGTAAAACCAACTTACAACATAATAAACAAAGGCCATAAAAGATAAATCAAGGTGGAATAAGGGCTAAATGATGTAGAGTAATGGCTAGATTAATGTTAAAACCATGCAAAATGATGCCAAATGAGATCAAATTAGGTCATAATTATGCCAAATGACATCGAATAATGTCAAATGATGCCAAATGATGGTAAAATGAGGCCAAACGTGGTCAAATGATGGTAAATGTTGTTAAAAGGTGGTAAATAAGGATAAATGGTGTTAAAATGATGTAAAATGATACTAAATGATGTCAAAATGTTGAAAATTGTTGTCGAATGGTATCAAATTATATGAAATGAAGTCAAATGATATAAAATAATGTCAAATAATGTTGAAATGAGGTCAAAAGATGTTGAATGATACTAGATGAGGTAAAATCATGAAAAGTGATGTCAAATGATTCCAAATGATCTCCACATGATGGAAAAATGATGAAAAATGATGTCAAATAGTGTTAAAATGATATAAAATGATGTCAAAATGGTGAAAAATGTTGTTGAATGGTATTGAATAATATCAAATAATCTCAAAATGATACCAAATGGTATCAAATGAGGTTAAACAAGGCTAAACATGATCAAACAATTTTAAAATAATGAAAAATGGTGGCAAATGATATCAAATGATGTAGAAGTAGATCAAGCACAATTGAATAAGGTCAAACAAGATTGAAAATAATATTAAGTAACAATATTTAATTTTTAGGTACTTTTATGATCAAAATGGGGCAAAACCTAGTAAAAACAGATCATAAATTGTTGAAACAAGTAGAAATTTGGAATAAATAGTTTATAAATTGTCAAAATAAATAAAAATCTATAGAAATCAAGTTTTAAACTAATAAAATAAATATAAAAAGAAAGAAAAAATAATTAAAATAAGAAAAAATCTTGCAAAAATAGTAAAAATAAGGAAAAATCTTGTGAAAACTACTATAAACTAGTAGAAATGTGGTTTTTGTGACCAAAAGGATTAAAAAGGCTAAAAGCTTATGTTTTCAATATGTGTAGACCACCCCTTCAATTTGTGGACATTGTGTATCATGTGCACAATGTGTGGGGCCTTTTCAAACTATGTTTGGGCTAGATTGACAAATTTTAAGTTTATTTCTACTTCATACATTGGTTCACATGTTGGCCTAGCATGTGGGACCTAAAGCTCTAGCACATGGAACTCTAGGGGTAAACTCCAACATGTATGACTAGTTCTCCAAATGTGTTAGTAGTGTTGACTAGTATTTAGACTTGTGGGATCCATGAGGACAACGTATGACCACTCTGGATTAAGCCTTTTCTATGTGGAATAAACCTTAATAGTGTTTATGCACATTTTGACTTATTTATTGTTGTCAAGGGCTTTACACATTGGCTTAGCATGCGAAGCTTTCCTCCTCAACTTATGGGACTTCATAGGCCATTTTGTGTAGATTTTGCCCAAGGTTTTTAGACCTTAGAGGCCCCTAGGGTAGTGTCTAGGGTTTCGTAGGAAGATCTATAGTTTTGATGTGGTATTAACCAAGGTATAGGTCTTCTTGATGTCCACAGGTTGTCCTACACATTGGCCCATAGTGTGGGACTTCTTCTTTCAACATGTAGGATCAAAACCTAGTCTTTTTAGCTTGTAAAGTTCAATTTCTAAGTTACTTCTCCACTCTAGGTCTTATGGGTCCCACTAGGTTACTTTTGAACAAAGTTTAATATGTCAAACCTTGGTATAATCTTCACTCATTGGCCCAATGTGTCAGATTAAACTTCATAGGTTTTTAGGATTTTTTGACAAGGTTTTTGGCATTTTTAGGTCTCTATGTCAACATCTAGGGCTTTGAGAAGGATCTATAGCTTTTGTGATCATTTCTAACAAAGTATGAGGTCTTTTGGACAAGCTAAAGAGTCCTTGAGATCTTACACATTGGCCTGTATGTTGAACCAATGTGTGGGACTGGGCTTTTCGATATATGAGCTTCAGATCCTCAACATATAGGCTTTCTTATGTAAATTTTTGGTGATTGTAAAACTTGTTGAAATTTTAAATTTTGGTGGGGTCCTCTAAGAAACTTAGGGTTGAGTTTTAAATCGTACATTTATAGCCCTAACTTCCATATGTTGGTCCACTTGTTGGGGTTGTTTTGATCAATGTGTGACCAATACCTTAGGCTTTACACATTGGCCTATATGTTGGACTAGAAAATCCAACATATGAAATGAAAGTTAGAAAATTTCAATCAAAACCCAATGTACAAGGGTTGTTTCTCCTTACATCCTTTTTAAGCAACATATAGGCCAATTTCTGAGGTTTTTGGAGTTTTGGACCAAGTCTTGTGGGGCCCACAAATTACCAAAAACTATCCATATTATAGCATTGGAACTTGAAAATTAAAGATTCTAGCAAAAAAAATTAATGTATGGAAGGTTTTTTTGGTTTTTCAAAGGATTTTTCATGTCAATGTATGGTACACTTTGGAGGATTTTTGACACCGAACCTCAACATTTAAGTTACTTTCCTTCTAAATCTCATTTGAGTGGTGCCTAGGATTTGTGGTGGTGGTTGAAAACCAAATTTTCAACATTTTCTTAGCAATATTAGCTTCTATCCATCCCTACCCATAACATTATGGTAGCAGACTAAGGAATTTTAGGCTTTTCTCTACGATAATCAAGGTAAAGATTTGAGGCTTTCAACAACCATGGTAAAGAAGATTAGGTCAACCAGTGAGAATCTAATTTTGGATGAGGTAGAGAAGGTTTTTTACATTATTTCTAGACTTATAGATTCTTCTGAAACTACAAGATCTTCATCAAGGTCTACCAGGTACCAATTTCTCACCATTTTTCTGATTTTAGTCAAATTTATGAAAACATTTTTCCACCTCAAGGCTTACCTAGGTTGAAGTTTTTTTATCTGAATATGTCAAATTAAAGATCTAGGCCTATCGATTGTATTGGGATCAAAATTTTGATTTTTGGACATTAATTGAGGGAGATTTTGATTTTTTCCTAAACCTATACAAAATATTTTTGCCCTATTTTTAACCATTTTGATTAAATCTTGATCTTTTCTATAGCCTGCATATGATGAAATTTTCTAATTTTGACTGCATGGGATTGTTGTTTCGGGTTTTTGGATAATATGGAGGTGGAACCATAATTTTTTTTGTTTTTTATTAACTTTTTATGGATTTTTCCCAACCTAGTGTTGAACGCTTTAGCCTATTTTGTGAAAAGTTTACAATTTTTCCATGGAAAAATTGGTAGTGTTGTCTAATTTTTTATCATATTTGATTAACATTTTGGATCTTTGGGTATTGCAGATATAGTGTAGAAGAGTCCTAGTCCAAGTTTGTATTTTTTATATTTTTTCTTGAATTTTTCCTAGAGTGTTTACTACAGTCAAATTACTACAAACCAGGGTCATCTCTGATCAAAATTTTAGCTCTAAAATGGTAAAATTGTAGTTTTTTTTTTTGCACTTGGATTGCAATGTTGATGATCAATTTTGGTTTTTAAGGTAGTGTTAATTGCATTTATAACTGAAAATAAATTTTTATAATTTTTTAAATTTTTTTCCTAGCCCCAAAATCTGTATTTCTTAGTGTGAAGTTTGATTGTAGAATATTTTATTTTCATGGCCAAAATTAATAATGTTGGTCACTTAGGCTTGGATTTTGATTGTCATGGAATTTTTCTATGTTGTAGCTAGTGTATGGTATTCTATAATATTGATAGGGCAATGTATAAAGGCTATTGGAGTTATTTTGTTGTGGGAAGGTATAGTAATGTGTAGGCTCTAAGAGCCAAGGAAACTTATGTTTTTTGTTTCCACCTTGCTTACATCCTTAGCATTTAAGCTTCTTGATCAACATACTCAAAATCCCATTCATTAAGTTCCAGTGCTATCAATTTTGCTTCTATTTTGGTAAAAAAAGAGTTGGTTTTATGTTAAGTGTTTCTAATATTGTCAATTTGATGTTATTTCATGTTATAGTTTTTGTTTTGATGTGGTTTTATATTCTAACAGTTTTAATGTTTTGTTGTCTATAGGCCTTATATGTTGACAACAATGAAGTTGGTGACTATGTTGATAATGATCCTCCTCCTCCTCCTATAGCTTAGTCCTGGAATGTTTGATGAATGTATCATGTTCCATTATTTGTTTCATATCATTTGTCTTGTTATTGTCTTGGCTATTACAGCCTTGGGAATTATACTATGCTTTTGTTATCTTATTGTATTATGCAACTATGGCTACTATTATAGAAATTCTAGGTTATAAGTTAATATTTTTTAGTTTTTATATTTTTCTTGCACAAAATGCTACAAGTTAAAACAATAAGGTTATGAAGTAAAGTTTGGCAATAAAATGAAAAATGTACAAATGTAAAAAGAGGCATAACTTTAAAGTGAAAATTGTAAATAATACAAAGAAAAAAATATGTCATAATGTACACATAAGAGGAACAAAAGGAAGGCCATGAATTTACCAGTTTTAGGCCCTAGCAGGACACCAATTTTAGGCCTTGGCAAGCCATGTTTTATTTTGGTTTTATTTTTTTCTATTTTTATGTCATTTTTTATTTGATGTAGGATGTAAGAAAAATAGGCATAAATCATTATTTGATGGGAAAATTTAAGATAAGTCTACATAGTAAAATAGTGAATATGATGTAACAAGGTGAAAAATTATAAAGTGAAATTCAAATATGTAAATAAAATTTGAAAACAAGGCTACAAATTAAAAGTCTTTCATATTGTACAAGATTAAAAAAGTAAGCAATGTACTCAATGACAAATTTTTTTTCTAATCTTTGAGAGATTACACAATGTGTAAGGCCTTTTTTGCATGAATTTGTATGCCCCGTTCCCTTCACTTATAACATTGAATGGGAGCTCTTCCCATGATTTTTTCATGACCTCATCATTGTTGGTCTTGGATTCATTGATTTTGTTATGGTTCCTAGCTACGTTTTGGGTTATGAGAGTTTCTTCTTGAAACTCCATCTTAGACCCTTATTCTATGTCAACATTGTTGACGAATAAGGGGACTGCCTAGTTTGCATGTATTATAACTTCATCTCCTCCATATGATAGATGAATTTCTTTGTGGATTAGGGAAGAAATTTCTTGTAACTTAGCTAACCAAAGTCTTCCTAGGATCATGTTCAAATGTGGTGTTCCTTCCATCCCAAGAAAGCTAATTGATATGAGGAATTATTCCTTGGACACAAAATCCAATGAAATAAATCCTCTCACCTCTACCCATGATTCATTAAATAATTTAAGCATGGAGGTGGAGGTATTTTTAATATTGTCTACCAAGCCCAAGCATTCTATGATGGAAAATGGGATAACATTGGTTTCAACACCATCATCAACATGTACCAGATGAACCTTGTATTGACCCACTCTAATTGTTATGAACAAGGGAGCTTTTGAAACTTCACTATTTTAGGAGTTGGTTTTCATCTTGTTATTGTGAAATACTAAGATGGTTGACTTTGGTTCTTCCTAGGAAGAAAGTGATACTATCATTCCAGGGATAGACTTCTTGTTGGCTGGGATATCCTCATTGATGAAAATGGAAGTCAACTCTTAACTAAGGCTTCATGGTGGGTAAAGGAGGTCATAACTCAATCATATAAGCTCAAAGAGGTATTCTTTTATTTTAATGAGATCTTAACCTAATCCATGGTAGTGAGGAAGTCTTAATTATTATTAGGTGGTTTCTTGTTTTTGTTGGCTTTGATTTCCTTCATTATCCCTAGGATTTTGTCCTCATGCTTTATTGTTTGTTTTTTTGGTTCCTTTCCATTTTCTTGTTATTTTTTATCCCTCCTAGCTTGGCTATTTTATGGATCTTGACCATTAGAGATCATGGTTATTGCTGAAATTGAGGTAGGCTTTAGTGGTTCCACTTCCTTCTAGACTTTTAGTTGGTTAGTGTCCTTAGCCTTTTGGTTAAGAGTTAGCTTCTTGCATTGTCTTGGTGGTGATTTCTTTTATTTAGTTAGAAAGAGGTTAAAGTTTTGGCTTCCACTGGAGGACACTAGTCAACTTGGATTGTAGGCTTAATGACACTGGGAGGGGACACTCTAATGAAAAATGGTTGTTTGGAAGATGAAAGTGGTGGTATCCTTATAACAAAAGAAGATCTTGAACTCAATGAAGCTAAAGTCCTTTTGTCACAAAGAGGTACTCAAACCATAAATGGCTTCCTAGTAGGTTTAGGATTGTTATTAATGTTGAATGTGGCAATGCTATAGGGGTCATTGTTAGCATTTAAGGGATCCTTGTACACTTACATGTGTTGGTTTTGGGGCCTAACTGGGTTGGATGTGGCTAAGACTAATTCTCCACCATCTATCATCTTTTGTAGACCATCTTTGAAGTTAAGAAAAAATTAGTGTCATGGCTGGGAAGTTGGTGATAGTGATATAATCGACCTAGTTTAAAGTATTTTGGCATAGGAGGATCATCTTTTGTGGCTATGGTGGGATCCTTAGTGATCTCACATAGGCAATTGTGCCTCTTACAAGCATTCTTAGTTAGTTTCTTGTATTGGATACGAATACTCTTGAGCAACTATTCAAGAAGCTCAAATCCTTTCATGGGTAATTTTGTGTACCTAGATTGATCATTCCATTTGAAGTTAAGCTTTGAAGGATTAGAGGTGGAAGCACTTGATGTTGATGGTTAAGTTGTGATGGTAGGAGCCCTAGGTTATGTTTTCTTAATCTGCTATGTTTTTTCTTCATTTCTTTGACCACTATGGCCATCGATAGATGGATTTGTTTTCCCTTATCTTTTTTATTTCTCATATGTTAGTTCTTGTATGTTACATAATTTGGGTTATTACTAGCTTTTGTGACATCTTTTATGTTTTTTGTTTTGAAAAAGGCTTGACTAAGTGACTATGGGTCTAGATATTATAGCTTAGACTTGATGACATTGTTAACCATCCCCTTGAAGATGGCCAAAAGATGTGTTTTAGAGATGGGCTTAGGGATCTTATTGAGGATGACATTCCATCTCTGTATGAATTTTTGAATAGGTTTAAGGAGCCCCTATTTAACTTTCATAAGCTAGCCTAATGTTGTATCAGATATCAAGTTATACTTGAAATGGTTAACGAATTGTGAAATAAAGTCATCTAAAGATGCAATAGAGACTTTGGATGATGTACAATACTAATTGAAGGCTTTTAAAGTTAAGGACATAAGAAAGATGCACATTATCATATGTGGACAGGCTTATAACAACAAGCATTCAAAGCCAAAATTAAAGAGGGGCAAGTTAGAATTACCCTCATCATTTTATTTAGTGAAGCAAGGAATTGGGATGCCCATGGGGAGAGTTATCTAAAACATGGTAGGACTAATGGGATCATCTTGGTAGAAGTCCATAATCTTCACCATCTAGATGATGCTAGCCTTAAACTTTTGTAGCTCTTCGATGAGGTCTTGGATCATCTAGAAGGCTTGATCAAAGCCTTGAGGCATCCTTGTAGGTTATGGTATTTAGACTAATGGATATGGAGGAAGTTGGATGGTTTGGAGGCATGAAATTGGCATTGGTATAGATAGGATAGGTTCTGTTATCATGGTCATAGGGGATTAAACAAGGACAAGAAGATTTTGGTTGGAACGTGAGGGATGAAGGGAACAAATAGAGTGTGAAAAAATTGCAAGAATTGTAGTTCCATAGAGGGGCCCATTGGTATGATGATAGGAGATGGTATGGTAGATATCAATGGTGATAAGAGCACTAAGCAAGGTTGAGCTGCAAAAGACATGGTTGTAAATAGGGATGTAGAGTGGAACGCCGGTTGAGATTGGTGCACTATGAAAAAAAGTATTGGGGTGAACATGGTTGGAAATATGGGATTGGATTAAGAAACCTGATTCAAAGAGGATACATGAGGTGCAGAGTTAGGGACGACCATCTCTAGGACTGATCATTGTAAAAGATCTTCTATGAATGTATCCAATTCATATTCCACTCTAAACTCATTCTGGTCCTTTTGATTTTGGTCTAAGTTAATTTTCTCACTCACCTCATTGATCTCTACAAGTTGTGCCAACATGTACATAGGAAAGTTTGTTAGTTCATTTTTATCATAGGGTGAGGGAATATACTTCTTCTTGTTTTGGTGGATAATCTCAAACTGATATTTGGACTTCGATTCTATGCATGGAATGAGGAGGCTAGCTTGGATCTTAGTATAAATAAAATTGTAATACTCCTCATTAATATTTGCATAGGCTAGGTGTTGTTACCTTTGCTTAAGGGCCTATCTACATTCTACCATAGTTGAATCCCTATGATCATAAATGTGGATGGCTTCTTAGTTTTAGGCCATGTATGCTATGTTATGCAATAAAATAGTTGAATGACCAAAATACATAAACAAGGTAAGATTAATGTGTTGTGTAATTTGGTAAAGGCTTTACATGCTTTGAACAAGGATAACTTGTGGATTCTAGCATGTGAGAGTGCAGCTTGTGAAAGTTGTAGCTTGTGGAGCTCTAACATGTAAGAGCTTTAATGTGCAAAACTATAGCTTGTGCAGGTCCAATGTATGAAAGTTAAAACTAGGAAAATAGTTCACATTGACACTATATTCATAAAAATAAATATTTTTAAAACTTTTCTAACATATTTGAGCAAGTTATGAAAAATATAAATAAGATTCAAGGTATGTGAAAAGAGTTGAGAAGAGAAACTTTCAAGTTATAAGTGCAAAAAATAGGCAAGGCAGTACACACTACAACTACAAAAATAAAACTTTTGGATTATGGGTTGTAAACATGTGAGTAGAAATAGTGTTGTGCACTATAATAGCAAAAATTATAATTAATTTTTTCAATTTGCTAAGTATAGGTAACTAAGGCAGCATTGTGCACTACAATAATGAAAATTCATTTTTGAACTTCCAACCATAGAGAGTTAAAGTAGAGTTATACACTACATTGTAAAAACATTGATTAAATTTTTTTTTAAGAAAGACTAGCTGTGGTTTCACACATTGGGATTTTGGAAAAAGCAAAAATAATTCTTGATTTACTAAATAAGCTAATGGGAAAACGTAGAAATAGGAAGAACATCTACACATGGGTTTTGATGAAGAATTCAAATGGAGGTCCTTCTTTTAGCACCAAAAATTTTAACAATGAAAAAATTTAATGCTAGAAGAACTAAAAATTCATATGCAGAATAATTTAACTCTGGGATCCATGGCCCTCAAAAAGGATTTGGAGCACCTTAAATGGTCTTCCTAATTTCTTGAAGACTTGAAGGGTCTATTACTAAGTGATAAAAAATAAATGTGGAAAAGTGTTTTAACTACAAGGTGCAATGAAAAAAACAAGAATAGAGAAAGAGAAAATATTACCAAATAAGCTAATACTGCAAACTTTGATATTAGTCATTATAAGATAGAAAATGTTAGAAACAAAGGTTTAGAAAATAAAAATTTTTGATTTTCGAAAATCAAGAAATACATGAATATACTTAAGCTCTGATGCAAATTGTAAGGTGTGTTTTGCTATAATGTCTACACTTGTCTATCTTAAACAAGTCTACTCCTAATAATCTAGGCTAATAATCTACATTGGTGGAAAATGATCATGGACTCTTAAAATGTTTATATTGCTCCAAAAGTTTCAAATTTGACTAAAATGAAAATGATCAAATCTCCTTAAGATGATACAAACTTTAGTTTAAATAGGCTATGAATGTGCTGATTATTTATTGACTTGATTTTGGCTAAATTTTGAAATTCCTTACAATGTTTTTGATGCCTTTTGGTGACAAACTTTGCAGCGTGTTTTATACCAACGTTTTTGAATTTTTGGGCATGAAATACCAATGCAGGTGGTACTTTTCACCACCCAAAATTGTAGCGTGTGGCCTCCAACATGTGTAGCTTTTCTTACCAAGTTTGGTGGCATATTTGGGCTATTTTCATGGTCCAAATTCCAACATGTGTACCACCAACGTTTTTGGCTCTTGCTACCAAATTTTGCCAACCTATTAACATTTTGGGCATTCACAAGATAGTTTAAATGAAATTCACAGATTGTGGGTTGTAAATTTCACTTTACACTTCAAAAAATGTTGAAATATTTGCAAAAAAAGACCATAGGATAGGATTTTTGATGAGAAAATAAGATAGTTGTATCTACCTTTAAACTTCCATCAAATTACAATGTAAAGTTTGGCTTCAAGGCTTCTTATGTATCACATGATTTTTTTGGAGGTGTTTTAGGATTTGATAGAGTACCTAATAGAAAGTGAAGATGAGATCATAATGAATACCTAAAAATAAGATGACATTATGATGAAGATAAAGATGAAGTAGAACAAAACAGGGTAGAAATAAAAGAAAATAGAACAAAAAATGATGAAGAGCGTTAGAGGGATCATTACTACAACAAATATGATGAACCCAAAGACTATGATAAAACCCTACTAGCTACATGAAGTATGATCAATATCATATAAGCTATATACTTTCCTATAAGGCATCAAAGAGATAGTTGCATTAAGTGAATTAATATGAATCATATTCTAAAATTTTAAGAAGGATACAATCAAATCCATAACACCATCTTCAAGCATTTTATGTTTCTTTTATATTTTAAAATACTAACAACAATTAGTAGAAACTCAAACTATTCCTAAGAATGCTTAGCAAAGAAGTAGAAACTATTCCTAGATCATTGGAACCAGAATCCATCTATAGATAGAGTAGAATGATAGAACTATTTAATGATAAGCACTAAAGTTATTCAAGAGTGTTAAATTTAAGAAAATAAATACAAGGATGGAATCAAGGGATGCATGAATCCTTTTTTGTAGCTATGGGTAGGTACTATTCACTATTACATAGATGTCTGAGGCATGGATTTTCTTAAAGGAAGAATCTTAGGCACATAATTAATGGGTTAAGAAACAAGACTTGAGAGACTCTTAGTATAAATACCCAAGGACCATTATTTAAGACAAAATCCTATTGCATACAAAGACTATTGGACCAAGTTGGTAAAGAAGAAGGAGAATTATAAAAAAAAAAGTCAACTAAAGAATATAACAAAGATATTTCTCTTTGAAAAAGAGATGTTAGAGTATGTAAAACTCAAGAGGAGGAATCTAGTGAAGACATGATTTAAAGAAAGATCTTGTGAATACATAAATCTATTAATAATATTGCAACCAAGGTTGAAAAGATGTGGGACTTTGTAGATGAAAAATTTGTAGCCATATTAAATATAGTAAAAGAGAAAAGTAAGTAAGCATTAACCAAGGGGAAAGATAAAAAGAAGAAGGAAACTATATGGGACAAATATAAATACAAAGGAAAATCTATTATTATAGAAAAGATTACAGATTCAAGTTCCAAAGAAGAAGATGGGTATGATTTATGCTAGCATAAACATCCTTAGGGATGTTGTTCAATCATGATTTACCTACAAGAATCAAGAGATATACATTAAATCCAAATTTTGTTAAGAAACAAATGCCTAGAAGGTTACCTTATCCATAAGGTAATTACAAATAGCCCTATCAAAAATAGTCATATTATCCTAGGGGATTCACAGACAACATAAGAGCAGTATCATTAAGAGTCAAAAAATCCATAGTTGTGGCGAATTCCACCACCTTGAAAACATTATTTTTATAGACATCTAGATCCTTACAATTATTATGTTTAATAAATTATTTCTCTAGAGAATGGTTCTACTGATTTTCCTTACCATTACTCTTCAACAAAATTCATAGACCCATAACTCCACCTGTAAAATCATTTTCATATATGCCTTATCTTGCTAGGCATCACTATTAACAACCTTCTAATTCAATTTCTCTAGTACTACCACCATCCATGTAAGGAGAATTACTAACTCAACAACAACAAAAGACTACAACAAGAGCTGTAAGTACACAAGTAGAGGAATTTACAAGCAATTCTGAACCAAGAATGAAAAATCATTTTTTTTCTTTAGGACTAGTTAAGAGATAGCTTCTAGGATTAGGATTTCATTCAACCTAGTCAAGAGATACATGATTACAACTACAGCTTTAGTTCCTATCACACCAAGTCCTTCTATGGAAACTATGATTTAACAAAGACTAAATAGAAATATTACTACTATCATGCATAGTTAAATGGTAAGTCACTAAATTATAGGAGTGAACTTCCTAAGAAACAAACAGACCTTGAAAGTTCCTTAATCTACCTTCAGATAGCAAAGAATGCATTATGTAAAGCTTTGTTAGATTTAGGATAAAAAGTAAATCTTATCTCTAAAGACATGTATACAACCTAGAATCTACTCTAACTAAAAAAAGTATAATATTTAATTGGAGCTTGCAGATCAATCTATCATTATCCCACTTGGACAAGTAGAAGATATGGTGACAACCATCAATGCTTGGTCCTATCCTGCAGATTTCTTAGTAATCAATGTTGGACAAAATAAGGAAGAATATTATATGGAGATCATGACTTAGCATAATTAATTATAAGCTCATAATCAAAGACCTATCCTTGGAAATCTCCAAGGAAGACAAAAAGTAATCCATACAAAGATAAAGAGTTCCATGTATTGCATATAGTGATTAAAGGTGTAATTTTGCATAGAAACTATGGACAATGAAGAGAAATAATATCTCAACATGTAAGATATGTATAGAAGATGTGTGTGTGCAATATTAATTATATAAAGTAACCACAATACAAGAAGGAATCTAGTGGTTGATAGTTGAGACAATGTGCAAGTCATACATATTTATGGAATGAGTTGAAAAAATCACAAGTACCTATATTGAAGAGAAAAATAAGATAGGGTAATTAAAAAAGTAACTTTCATGGAAAGAATTTCAATAAGAAAAAGATATAGAATGGGAAAAGTTAGAAACTCCTTACAAGTTTGAACAAAAGCTTATAGAACTTAATATATTATTGGAATCACTCATATGTATTTCTAAATAATGAAAAACCAGTAATCATTAATGTCAATCTCAGTAAGAAATAAAAGGAAAATTTACTTAAGTTAGTCAATAGATGGTCTACGACATTCAAGATTATATGATGAAATCGTAAGAATTAATTCATGCATTTATGAGTATCACATCTACTTAGAACCTGTTATTAAAACACATTGTCAACCTTAACAATGATTAAATTCAAAGCTTAAGGAGGTGATAAAGAAAGATCTTGAGAAGTTACTCAAAGTAGGATTCATATATCGAAATGCAGACAGTGAATGGATTAGTTCATTAGTTAGTGTGTGAAAGAAAGAAGGAAAATAGAGGATTTGCATTGATTTTAGATTGCTAAATGTGATCACTTTTCACTACAATTTGTTGATTAAGTTTTGGATATGACTACACTAGATGGGCATAATTGATACAATTAAATTCACATTACACCTAACGAGTAAGAGAAGATCATGTTTACTAGTTTGTGAAGAAAATTTTTCTATTACTAGATGTTTTTTGATCTTTACAATGTTTCTACTATATTTCAATGACTTGTCCTTATCATATTTTAATAATAGATTTGCAATGGAGTCGAGATGTTTATGAATGATTTTTCTACTTAGTACCCCAAATTTGAATAGATATTAGACTAATGAGAGAAGTTATTGAAAAGATGTCTAGAAATGAATTTGAAGCTCAATTGGCAAAAGAACCATTTAATAGTCCAAGAAGATATAGTTCTTAGGCATAAGATTTCTTAGAAAAGAATTATGTTGAGATTGGATAAAATTAAACTCATCTAAGGAATAACCCAAAGATCAAAAATTATTATAGATGTTATATTCTTCTTGGGACATATTGGTTATTATAGATGATTTATTAAAAATTTATCAAAAATAACAAAGTAATTGGTAGAATTAACAAAGAAAGAAACAACATTTATTTAGTCATAAGTATGTGAAAAGGCATTTTAGAGCATAAAATAGAGATTGCTAGAGTCTCCAATCATAAGTACTCTAGACTAATCTAGACCTTTTCATTTTATGAAAGATATTTAAAACTATGAATTAGGAGTAGTTCTCACATACTTTGATGATCAAAAGAGATCTTATTATATTCACTATGTGAGTTAAAGAATAATAGGAGCACATCTTAACTACATCACTGCAAAGAAAGAATTGATGGTTGTGGTGTATGTACTCAAAAAGTTTTAGCATTACGTGCCTGGTTATCCTATCTATGTTCATACTAATCATAACGTGATCAAAGTTTTGATGAATAAACCAATGATAAGTTCAAGATTTATTAAATAGCTTGTAATTCAACAAGAATTTGATATTACCATGATTGATAGAAAAGGAATAGAAAATATAGTTGATGATTATTTAATAAGATTAAGATGGGATCCAAAAAATAGTAAAGATCTAATGTTAGATTAATTCATAGATGAGTTATTATTCATAAAATTAGTAATGATCAAAGGTCTAATAACAAAGTCTTAGCTAAAAGATTATTTTACTTATCTAACAACACAAGAAATTTCTACTAAATGGGATAGGAAGAAGAAGAAACAATTTCTCCATTAAGCAAAGTAATTCATTGAAATTCAAGACAATCTTTATAAAATTTACATTGATGGATTGACGAAAGGGTATGTTTATAGATAAAGCCAACAAAAAGTGTCACAAGATGCACATGAAGAACTATGTGGTGGCTATTATGCAAGAAGGAGATTGCCCATAAAACTTCTTATGGTTGGATATTTCTAGCCTACTATATTATAGACTACACACTTGTTTATACAATCTTTTGAAAGATGTTAGAGAGATGAAGGAATGATAGATAGGAATGAAGAACCACAAAAATATATGTGTCTATTAGAATCATTTAAAATCTAGGACATTAACTTTATAAGATCCATCATACCAATGTCAAATCAGAATTCATATATAATTATTGTCATTGATCATTGTTGCAATAAAGGATTGCATATTGATAATAGTAGCCAAATTAGTTTGACAAAATATTGTGAATAAATTTGGAGTACTAAGGATGATGATCTTAGATAATGGAATACATTTTAAAGAAGCTAACCTCAAGAAACTAATGCAACATCTTAGGGTTACCCATAAACTGACAACACCATATTATTCCCAAGAAAATATATAGGTTGAAGCAACTAACAAAGAAATAACATGAATTTTAACTAAAACTGTTAGTAGATATAGGTAAAATGATTTAGAGAATTGACATAGAAAATTTTGAGAAATGAAAGAATCAAAATAACCAAACATCAGATTCCATGATGGAAACACAATAATTACACAGAAATGAGGAGTTATTCCACACCTCCAACCAAATTGGGATAAGTGGTGAGGCACCACATTTCCATTAGCATAGCTTCATATTTTTACATGGAGTCTTGTAACCATGTTCTCAAATTAGCTTTTAAGTAATCCCTTGATTTTAGGGATTCTTCCTCATCACCTCTCATACACATTCCATTATTTATGGGATTACTCTCATATGTACCTTGAATGAGTAAATGTTAATATTATCATCATCTTGCTTTATTATATGTCATATATTTAACAGTGGCATTATCTTCAAAAACCAACCCTATAATGTTAACATTATAGTTGTTATTTGATACACCTCCTTGATGCATGTACTATTCAATTTCATGTCATGTATTTATATAATTATCATGTAACTATATTTACCAACTTGTTCTTGAAGCTTCTTAGCTTCTATATTTTCTTCTAATTGAAGTATTGGTGGAGATCTCCTTTTTTATTGATGGCATTACCATGCTAGCTCTTCCCTTGAACTTATCGCATAGTGTTGAAGACTTGATTTGTCTTCTAATTACTCATTATCTATATAGGCAAGTATAGCCTTCCCTAGTATATTTTTTATCACACTTGTTATAGTCTTGAGGTCATATCTTCCAACATCTTTAGTGTTCTTCCATTTTTTTAATAAAAATACATGTCTTATAATTTTGTAGGATCAAAAAACACTACAACTAGTGATAGGGGGTTAGGTACCTTCTTCCATTCCAAGTCACATTTTTTACAAGTATATGAGAGTAATAATAAGGGATTTTTTAAAAAAATATAAACTTTAATAGATGTCATCCCAAAATATAAATCATTTTATAATGATAACAAATCCTATGGTTCATTACCCATTTAGGTAGGTGGAATGTTAAAAATGAGTGAGAATATAAAAATCTTTCCCTTTCCATGGGAAGATTTTAAAATATTAAATAAATTAAATTATAAAATGATTGACTCTCATTTTCATGGAATTGTGCATTAACATCATTATATTTTACAATAAATAAAAATTTTCCTTATTCTAACAATGCATAGATGACTCAAGAATATGCCTCATAGTCATGCTCCATTAGAATGAGCTATATATTTTATGTTCATCTTCTTCAACATGCAATAATTTCCTTCTTGTCCAAAAGATTGGAGATGGATGCTAATTTTGTGAGCATTCTTCATTTAAAATCTCTACAATGCTTTCATAACCGAATCAAAACTATTCAATTTTTAAATATTTCTACCACATAGCTTAAACTTGTAAATGTTTGGTTAAATTATCTATGTGTTCTTGATACAAACAAGATATCTAGACATAGTTGAAAAGATATTGAAAGAGTGCAAAAAAATTTTCTTCTTGATGAGTTAAAGGTGAAGATGCAAATACCTATATGAATTTAAGTATGTGAATGTGATTTATTACCTTTAGAAGCAAAATCCTTATGCTAATTCATTACATATACTTATAGGTTACATATCTCAAGGAATATAATGGTTGAGAAAATGAAATATCTCTTAGGAAGAAGTGCAAAAATATTCTAGGCATATTCATCAACTATCAAGCAGAAGGTTTTAACAAATATGTTGACTAATGTGCAAGGAAAGAGGTAATTCATTTACACCACATTATATCTAATAAACTAGATGTAGAAGCTAGTTTTCTATCTCTTGGTTGTTATACCCATCAAGTATCAAAATGCTATCGACAAACTTTGCTTCAATTTTATCATCTTAGAATTGAAAGTGAAAGATGGATTTAACTCCCTCAAAAAGAACACATTTATAAGTTGTGCATATCAAGAGCCCTTGAACATGAGTTACATCTATTTCTTTCTTGTGTTATGACTACCTATTTGAGACAACATTATAATGTTATAGCAAAAATCTTGTATAATTTGTCTTTGATGCCCTCATTGGTGCTTGGTTGATTTGTAGACTCTATCTTTATTTTTCATGAAAATGTAATATCTGTCCAATAGATTTGATGGCTCTTAGGATGTAATAAAGCTTCATTTTATTTCATTGCAATTTTGTAGAAAATTGAATTACCTTAAGTATTGCTGAACTTGTAGGTAGTGAATAAATAAAGGATCAAAATAACCATCCAAAATCATCATAAATATAGTGGCATTTTTCTCTTTTTCTAAAGAATGATGGCTAGCCAAAATGGAGAGTTTTACATTTTCACACAAAGGACCACATGTGGTTGTAGCATAAGCACATTTGGCATGCACATCTTGGAAATGAGAGAAGTGGCTTCTTTTCCATGAATCCTAGCTTCTTATACTTCTTGGCTTCTTTAAGACATCTATTCTACTAATTTAAGGACCATCTCTCCATGTCAATGTTTCTATATTGAATCTTCCAAATCATGGGGTTGCATTGCAATTGCATAAGTTTTTAATTACAAAAAATCACATCACATAAATAGATTGATGGAAAATAGATCTGTGTGCCTTTTTGGATTGACAACATAGTGATTTGACAAAAAGATATGAAGATGATATAACTAGGATCTAGGATCTTTTGCTAATACAATGAAGCTAGAAAAAAATTGGAGCCTTACCTTTGATACCAAATGAAAGGATTAAGAGGATTTATATTAAGACATTTGAGAAATGAGAGAATTAAAATAACCAAACATTGTATTTCATGATGGAAATGCAAAGAATGCATGGAAATAAGAAGTTTTTCCACACCCTTAACAAAACCAAGATAAGTGGTCGGGCATGACATTTTCATTATAACAACTTCATATTTATGCATGGAGTCTTGTAACCATATTTCCAAATTAGCTTTTAACTAATCCATTAATTTTAGGGATTCTTCCTCATCACCTCTCATACATCCCCCATGATTTATTGGATTGCTCTCATATGTACCTTGAATATGTTATGTCAATATTATCATCATCCTGCTTTGTTATATGTTGTATATTTAATGTTGGCATTATCCTCACAATAGGAAGGACTAGATAACTAAGCTTAATGATTATCTTTGAACTTATGGATCTAATTAAAAACTTTCTATAGGATATTCACCATATGAACTTGTGTTTGGCAAATTACCTTATAATAGGAAGGACTGGATAACTACCTCATAATAGAAAGGATAGTAACTAAGTTTAATGATGCTCTTTGGGCCTATAGATCTACTTGGAACTTGCTACAAAGTATTTATGATATAAATTTTTGTTTGGAAAATTACCTACCTTACCAATCCAAATTGAGATTCATACATGACTACTTCTTAGACATAAACCTAGATTTCACCCAAAAGGAACACCTAATGAACCTCAACCTAATAGATGAAAATCATTTAGTAGCTCTATTCCTTACTAAAATCCATAAAAACTATGCTAAGTATTGACATGATGCTAGGATTAGACAAGTTCATATGGGACTAGGCAATAGTTCCCTATATTATAACCTAAATCATATAGCACAATGTACTAAATTCTAGATGCTATAAGAACAGTCCTGTATCATCCATGCTATGTATCAATTTGGCATCATGCAAATCTATCACCTAAGCAACTCACAAAGGTTCATTGCTATCAATATTCAATAATTCAAACCATTCAAAGACTCCAAACAGCCTATTGATTCCCCCACAACATTTATTAAGGATAGAACCTACTTGCTTTTTTGTTTTTCCCCCTTTGACAATAGTCGTTGATGAGCTACTAGTGCTAATTAGTTCTTATGACTTTCTTTCGCTTTTCATTTCTTATCTTTTTCAACTTCTTGATATGTTTTTAATCCTTTGATAATTTTAAAATTCTTCATATGTTTTGTATTCTTTTACATCTTTTATTCTTTATGAAAATTTTCATTTGTTAAGCATTTTAATTTGTGAATTTTATATATCCTTGTTGTTTTACTAATCAAATCATCAATGTTAAGTAAGATGTTTTCTAGAAAGAAATAATTTTATTGCATGTTATTAGATCATTACAAAAGTAATTATCTCTACAGCAAGACCTCATTATTCATTCCTACATTTCTAGTAACAACGGTTCTTATCATGGGAATAATGTGATTCTTATAATATAAAACTAAAATTAATCCATGATCATTTAGCCTTAGTGGAAGGATAGAAAACTAAGTGGGAATGGAAAAGAGTGTGAGATCAAGGGGATTTGTTGATTCTTTAAACTTCTTCTATAAGTACCAATTCTCCATGTGATTATGTCATTACTCATATTTTTGTTAAAATGAAAATATGTCCTTTAGTGAAAGTGGTTCCCTTCCTATGACATTAGAAAGACATGTGACTCATGTCTAAAGGTAGGCTACTTTCAAGAATCTCAGGGTATCTTGGAATAATCTCATCATGTGACTAAAACAACATGTTAGCTATGCTTGAAGGTGCACCATTGATGGCATTTTCATTGGCTAGAGGGCTAGAAAGATATGTTATCCATGCTTGAAGTCATCCTAATAATTGGTGGTTAAGATGTCCTAAAAATTAAATATTGCAATTAATTAATTATAATCACACATTCCTTGTTTCCTTTTGTTGAGTAATGGTATCATCATATGGTCATAATTGGTCTCATGATAGTTAATTTGAGATGATGCAATGTAGTATCATTAGTAAGTGGAATGGACTTAGTTTGGACTCTAAATGAATAGGAGTAATGATTTCCTTAACTATGATTTACATATAGGATTTATTATGCCTATGATAAGATGCCTCACATCTCATTTTCTTCGATTTTTTCTTTCATCATCTCATTTCACTAGTATGTAAAATTATAATTTAATGATTCTTTGTAGTGTAGTATTATTTTCATACCAAGGCATTTTAACATGTGTGTATTGAAAAACATGTAGGTATGATTCACATTCAATTCCTTGAGTGCTCATGAACACTTATAGGAGTAGTTATACAAGGGCATTAATGGTAGGAGCCTACTTTAGGGAGGACCCACTCATATAACTCTTATGTATCATATTCAATAACTAATCTCACATTATCTTGCTCATCCCTAGCTATTGTTCAACTTCTTATATCATTCTTATAACTCTTAATCATTGATTGACTTAACCATTTCCATCAACAATACTCATTGGTCTTATATACTTCATCTTACTTAAGAACCTTTTTTTTTCATCATTATTTCCTTTTCCAAGTTTAATAAAACATCTATCTATATCATATTCTGACCAAACACTCTTGAGAAAACCTTAATATCCTCTAAACACTCAATTTTTCATTATTTTTACCAAAAACTAAGTATAAATTTTTTATGTGTTAAGGTGATATGATAGATACCATATTGCATTAGCCACAAGATGGTAGCTACAATACTATAGATATGATATATCCTATATACCACCTATATATAGATGTAACCTTTAAGAAAATTTTTCATTTTTAGCCAAAAAAACTACATTTACACATCTTTGCAACTCATGTTACTTTGTATGCAACTTAGAAATGGATAAGTGTGGATGGGGAGAAGATTTTGGAGGTTTGAAACTACTCACATGTCTAACCATCATGACAAATAGTCTTCAACCAGTTGTATAGTCAATACTTCAATCACTATGCCTACATTGGATCCCTTTGAGTCACTTTGACAAGTGAATGTAAGAGAAGTGTGATAAAAATTTGGGAAGTTTATGAGAGATAGAGGTGAGTTTTGTAAGTGTTATATGGAGTTTATATCTAACAAGTGGAAGACATTTATTTATCTAATATCTCTAGCATATTAAGATCCTTTGGGACCAAGAAAAAAGGAGCAAGATTCATAAAGTAGAGATAGGAGATTTTACAAGAGCTATTTTCTTGGTTGCCTATTTTAACTCTTTGTACAAAGAGTCCAAAATCCTTGGTCTTGGTATCTCCTTCTAATTTTTTTCTTTAGTTGTTTTTTCTTTTTTATAAAATTTAATGGGCTTTGAAGTTTTAATTCTTTAAGCAATGAACAATAGAATATCAATGTCAATCTCTTATAGTGAAGAAGATCTATGATCATGGTTTCTAATACAGAAGCCATATTTTCTCAAACGAGAAATTGATGATATACTCACAATTGTGTATGATCTCTAGAGATGTGCCTAGGCATCATTGGATTGTAATAAGTATTCTTTCTATGGGTGCTTTGTTAAAAACTTGGCCTAACATTGATTACCAAATGAAGGAAGTATGTTTGGAAGTTTTCTAGATGATGTGTTCATGGGAAAAGCTTCTATGGGATATGAAATGTTTGATGACACCAAGTCCAAAGCTCCAAAAAGAATTGGAAAATGTTCCAGAGTTATTGATGAAAGAATATAACGTGTGCAAATCATACTAATTTCTTCCATCTAATAAGGTGTGCATGTTCATTTTCTATTGAGCCTTTCTATGTAGGATTTAATGCTAGCTAGCTTGAGGTTTCACTACCATTGACATTTTCTCCTTTGTTTTGTTCTACAATTTAAGAGTTGATCTAGGAAAGTTAAAATGTATACAAAATATCAAATTTCTTATCATTTTAAAAGTGGATACTCATAAATTAAGAAATCCAACGTGAGTATTAGAATTTTTTTTAATAGTGTGTTTGAGTAAATAGTCTATTCGAAATTGCGTACATAATGCTTTTTTATGCAGATTTTTCATTTCACCATAAATTTTAACTTATTTCTTGTTCAAGAATGATGGTGAATAAAACATTAAATCTATGTTTTAATGTTTTTGCAACTATAAATAAAGTAAATAGAGAGGTTATTTGTTGTAGTTACCTAGGTGGTTGCTTTCACTGAGAATCATTGAGCCTGTTTGTTTGCTTGAGTCTTTGGATGCTCAATTTGCTACTTGCATATTTTTAAATTAAAAAATTATTTGATTGTAAATAATTCTTGTGAAGATGTATTGGGTGATTCTTTTTGGACCCACTAAATATTGATTTTTGGGTTCTTTCTATAATTCACCTCAAAAGGTATAATCTTATAGGATTCTTGAATTTGCTACTTTAACATCCAACCTCATTTACCATTAGCATAATCACTCAACTAAATAGGCCCTAAAATGATTCCTAGGAAAATGAGAGCCATGAATAAAGCATTGTGTTTAATTATCAATTCTCTTATCTTTTTTGGTATCAAATCTTTACATCTAGCGAGGCTTCCAAGAATGAGCTATCCCACCATGTTGGTAAGTGATCTTGTGTAATTGACTTATGGATTTTATTAAAGCCCTATTATAATTTTGTATTAACAAAGAATATTTGAATTACAATGGACATAGATGAGGATAATAAGAAGATTATACAATTTCTAGAATTACCAAGGAATGGAAAATAGTGGTGATCATCATCCATGGCATTAGCAGGAATATCCTTGCTAATGCCTTCTTCAATTCTCTTTGCATTCCATTGTGAAATTATAT
Organism: Gnetum montanum; assembly: GCA_015680685.1. Taxonomy (NCBI): domain Eukaryota; kingdom Viridiplantae; phylum Streptophyta; class Gnetopsida; order Gnetales; family Gnetaceae; genus Gnetum; species Gnetum montanum. The sequence continues at coordinate 155,266 of MNCI01009981.1, read as the reverse complement.
AAAATGTACTTGGATCCATCATGGGGCAAATAATAATAATAATAATAATGTTTACCTCAACATTCTTATGGTGAACATGTGGTCATGACCCAACAAGTAATTAATAGAAATGTTGATCTTATTTTACACCCCGATTTCATGTTGGTATAGATTTATGATGAGCGGTGGAATAATGCAACACCCAACCATACAAATCATGAGTGTCCATGCATGATCTGATCATAATCCATTGGTGAGGCAATGTGAATATGCTAGTAATTTATTTAAGTTCATGACCATTATCTTTCCATGTGGAGCTAGTGAAGTCTAATCATATGATTTAGATCATTATGAGGTATATGATGACTGATGTTACCTAGCCATCATGACTCCTAGAAAACATGGTGAAAATGAAAATATTTTCTAAATCTAAGTAAAATAAGTAATAAGTATTTCCTAGCCTAAGGTAATGGATATTCACTCCTAATTTTCTATAGATGTCTTTAGCTTATGTAATCATTATTAGGATTACCAAGTACCTCGCTACTGGGCAAACCAAGCAATAATACTACTAGGCTACCAAATGATCACACTTTACACTTGAAACTAATCATACTCATTCTGCATACTAACAAAAATACAAGTAAAGTACTTTGGAAAAGTAAAAAATTAATCTAGAAAATAGAAAATATTATTCTAAGTAAACTAGGAAACTAGGAGAATGTTGTAATAGTATGAAATAGCTTTATCTTTATTGTTGATCACACTTTTGCTGAAATACAAGATGTTTGAACAAATATGTCGTTCACTAAATGACACTACACTACACGCATTCATACTTCTAATTGATAAGTCTAAGTACACGAAATGAAATTGTAAGAGTTCTACTACTGGTGGAATGAAACGTATGTAGAATGTGCATCTAAGTGTTGTATTTATAGGGCTGCACACATCCTAAGACATTGTATCAATGATGATGTAGCATGTGCTATAATATCATATCTATGATATCGTTGATACAATATCATTGTTGCGATATCATTGGTGATGAAAAATTAACTTATCATATCCCCATGACTGATTCGAAACTCATCCTTGAGTTTAAAAAAATGACGATATAGATCCTTACAAATTGGAAGGTAGATTTGACTACTTAGGAATGATTGACTATATACAATACACTAAATTTCATAGTGATGTTTTACAAAATTCAACAAAGATTTATGACAAAACAACAAAAAATGACAAAATTGATGAAGCTTGATATAGCCTAAGTAGTGCCTAGTGATGACAGGTTCTCCATCGATTGCTTTCTCTTGTCATCAAGCTTATGAAATTTATATTTCTTGAGTAGCACTTAAAGTTTCTCTTTCTCTATTTTAGGGTCATGTACCGTCCATGTTGATTGGAAAATATGTGATGGAGCCAGTACATCCCATGGACATGGTAGTTGCAAGAACATCTAATTTTCTTTTACATACCACCTTACAAACTGTCTCATTTCTTCTTCAAATGCTCTAGCCATTTTGTGTAAATCTTAATAACCTGACATTCTTTTGACCAAGTTATTTGTAACATATTTTTGGCCTTGATAGTTGGCTTTGACCACTTCTAATTCAGAATTTACCACATGTAGTTTTTGTAAGGCATTCTTTCAATCTACAGACTCTTTTTCAAATAATGCATACATGGTTGCCACTTACTATTCAAGTTCATTCTTGGGTATAATTGCTATTAACATGGCCAAGTTAGCATAATGAAGGTTAGCTAACCTTATGTATTCTTTCAAATCCTCTATCTGCAGGACTTTATTTTTAATCTTTGCTTGGTGGACATGGGTCATGCTATGCAAGATAGGCTACTAGTCTAGATTCTACACTGATATGGAGTTAATTTTTGCTTTAGCCATCTATATTTATTTTTCATTTACTTGCTTATACATGCCCACTTGATCACGGAAGTGTTCCTTGAGCCTTTCATGCCTTTTTTCTTTAATTTTCCACACACTTATTTCTATGGCTGATTTTTGTCTTATGGTGCATGCCTCCTCCATGGAGAGGGTTCTATTTTCTTATTCTATGTAGCTCATATCTTGGTTGATTCTATTTATTTGTTTTATTATCTAATGGATGATCTCCTCACGAATGTTTTTCTACTTCTCCACATTGGTCAACCAAGTATTATTCGTAGCTATTTCTTTATTTTCCTCTTGTAATGCGATGAGTCCCTTAGCATGTGCATATGTCTATGTTTCTACAACTGAGGCATCCCAAACTACCTTTTCTTTCTCATTCTCCATATGCTTATTGTACTTAAGAATGTAATTCATTTGTTCTATTTTGCATTGGTCTAGTGGGTTAGGTACAATAAACTGAGTGGGATCTTTCTTTTTTGCATGCAAGGTCTTGAGCTCTTCTTGTAATATGCAAACTTCATTTTTTGCATGATCTTCCCTAGTCTCTTCCATGACTAGCTTCCATTTAGTAGCTATTAATTCTAATTGTACTATGGTGACATCACTTGGAATGTCAAAAATATTAGTCATGCCATGTCTTATTTGTAGCAATGGGTCCAACACATCCTCATGATTTGTAGGAGTCATCAAGGTACTAACTAGCATTTGAGCCTCTCTAGCTCTAGAAAGATCTATTGGTGGCACAACATGAACATTAAATGATTCCTTGATGTGATCAGTGATCACTTCTATGGCTCTCGCTACATCCTAGTGCTACATAATCACAACTGTGGCTCCTTCTCTAGTTTCTAGTACCACTTAGAATGATGTAATGTTCCCAAAAAAAATTTGTGATCATTTTCCACTCCTTCTATCTGTAATGATTTCTATCAAACTGTGGAATCTATGGAGACTATTGGTTGAATGGCATTGTTGATGACTCTATAAAGATTTACCTCCTTACCTGTTCCCCAACTAATAGTCTTTGCAATTTGTTGCACATGCCTCATTGAAGACCTACAATCTTGCAGTGATACTGGTGGAACTTTTTGTTGCTATTGTTCTTACTATTCTTGCTATTGTTGTTGCTCCATAATTTAAGTGGTTTCCTTAGTGCTTGTTTATTTCTCCACTTGATACTTCTTTGGAGGCACTAGCTATAGCATTTTATCATAGAAGGCATTTTGTGCCTTTTTGAGGACATCATTTATGTAATGTTAAATGTCAGCTCATTTGCATAGCTTCTTGATAAGGTAAGGGAATGAAAGTATCAAATTTCCTACATTTTTCTCCTTGAAAAACCTTTGGATTTCCATGAAGTAGAGGTGTGTAATATTTGCATTAAATTTTTCCATTAAGATCACACTTCCTCTGGTCACATATGCTGATATTATGTTCAATCTTTTAGTGGGGAATAGGTGGTATGTGCCAATTTTAAGTAGATTTTATCTTCTGGGGTCAACTCACTATAATCTTTGTTATATTTATTATATGCTCATTGAAACCATAGTTTCTTGGCATCTATGTTGATATGGTAGATAGTTGTACCACCTTTGCCTATTCATTGGGTACATTAAGTGTTTTAGCAATTGCCTTAATTGAGTAATACACTATAACTTCTTGAATTTTGATTATAGCATCTTCTTGTTTATTTTTTCAATGTTGAAGTGTCTCTCCTAAGTACCATTCTTCACTTGATGTCAAGGTAGGCCACAAGGAAGATGTTTGGAGTTTTTTTTTTAATAGATCCTAGGGAAAACTTCATGAATGAACCAAATTATTTTTACAATCACTATGGACATGATGGATTTCTCTTACATGGCTTGTAGACATTTTGGTGATACTGTGAGTTATTTTCCATGATCTGGTACTTGTGGAACTTCTACCTCTATGTTGGTAGTTTGCTCTATGGTAGGAGTTTCTTGATGAATGCTAAAGAATTATGCCTTTTAATTTGCATGCTCTACTTGTGGGGTTTGTTCCCTAGTTCAACCTCTTCCTCAACCGCTTGGCGTTTTGCTACTTGGTTGTGGAAGTTCTCCTTGAGATCCTCTCTCTAGGATCATCTGTAATCATCAAGGGTTTGGACATTATTAAACTATTTATACCAATTCTTAATAGCTATTTTCCTTACTTGTTCCCTTGGCTAAATCAAGTTCTTAGCTTATTATGATTGTAGAGTTTAAAAAATTAGCATAATACCCTAGGAGTCTTATTGAATCTTTAGTGTGATTGATTAACTTTAAAATCTTTATTTTCCCTTTTTAACATACCCTTAGGATATTTTATATATGTTAGATAATCTTGACTCAAATTATAGTGATATTACACAAAGTAAGCCCTTAGTGTCCTTGTATAACCATACTTCAAAGTGTCTATAAGCAGTTAAGGAGTTGAATGTAATGCATATCTATCTAGCAAAACACACATGTCAGTTGTACCTAGTTGGGAAAATTACACTATATTACACAAAACCATAAGTTATGATTAATTGTATAGTGAGGTGAGATGGATTATAGAAAAGATTGTTAAATTTAGAACATGAGGTATCTTACCATAAGCATAATGAATGATTGGGATTTATTGATAGTTAAAATAATCATTAGCCATTCTGTCCAAGCTCCAAAAAAAGTCCAAATCATTATCCAGTGACATTAATTTGCTTCACCCATTAGATTCACAACCATAAGACTATCATAGTTGCAAGGAGTATCATCACTTTGTTTCTTGTCCAAGGGAGGAGTTTATTCATTACACATTATTATATTTTGAAATTTCTAAGAAGCTACCTACCTTTAGGCATGGGTAACATGTATTTCCAATGGGATCCTAAAAGATTTATTCAATGCATAATTTTTATTTTTATCTATGTCAACCTTACCAAAGGCCTACATTTAGGTATGGGTAACATGTCTTTTTAGTGACATGGTAAGGCAACACTTATTGTACTCTTACTCTTATTTTTCATTAGATCTACAAGGATATAATTACAACCTTGAAAACATGATAAAACATATAGCCATGATCTTAAGAGATTCCACAAATCCCCTTGATGTCACACCCTTCACATTTCCACTTGGTTCTTTACTTTTTAGTCCAAGCATAATGATCAGAAGTTTATTCTTAGTTTTATGATGAGAAAGAATATCATTATGGATATGGTAAGAACCTATTATTATTGGAATGGATGGATGGATGTTGTGATCTCAATATACAAATAATCAATTCCTTATGACTTGATAACATAGAGAAATATTCACCTTATTTGAGACTACATCTTACCTTATTCTAGGTGTTGTATTAAAACTTCAACAAGAATATGTAAAAGTAAGATGAAAATAAAGTATGAAAGATTGTAAAAAATAGTAATAATGAAAATATATAAAGAATAGAAAAATGTCAAAGAATTAAGAAATTTTTAAGAAATTGGAAAGTATAAAAGAAAGGAAAAATGTAACAAGAAATGTGAACAATTAAAAGAAAGCGAAAAATCAGAAAGTAAAAAATTAGTAAAGTGTCCTTTTATCCAAATGGACATCCCCATGACTATCATTAGGATTAGTCAAACAAAAGAGAGAACAGGTAGAAGACTATTCAGTAAATGGAGTAGATTCCTTGCGATATTCATAGTAGAATTTGATTTGTTGTATGTTTGCAAGAATGAGCTTCTGTAGATAGGATGGATGATAGATATCTAAGGAACCTAATCGATAAGTGGCTTGAATAATGTATGGTCCCTCCCAAAGTGTCTGAAATGTGGCTTTTTAGGGTATATGATTATGATTATAGTAAAGGACCTTATCAACCTGTTGTATAGTCTCTTACTTTATCTATGTATCATGCCTAAGTTTGGACTAATGTTTGTGGACTTCATTGCTCATGAGTGCTACAAGCCTATTTTCATCTAAGAGGATTAGATTCATGAGGCATTCTTGTTGGGCTAAGCTCAATTCAAGGTCAAGTTAACTGGTAGTAGCTAGAGTGTGGAACTCTACCTAGATTGGAAGCATTGGTAGCTTCCCATAAACTAACTCATATGGTAAGTATCCTATAGGTAATTTTCATGTTGTCCTATAGGCCCATAGATCATCATTTAATTTAGTGCTCTAGTCTTTCCTAAAACTACTAACCATCCAAGTGAATATTCTACTAATCTCTTGGTTAGTTACTTTGACTTGATCATTTGCTTGGGGGTGATATGGTGCTATCAACTTATGATTCGCGTCAAGCTACTGCATGAGCTTTTTGAATGTAGCACCAATCAAGTAAGTTCCATTATCTAATATGAGCATTCTCTATACTTCAAATCTATTCACCACTTGCTATTGGAGGAATTTGGTAGTTGTCTTTGGTGTATAATCTTTTCCTGTTGCTGCATCTATGCACTTTCTACAATAATCCACAATCACAATAATGTATGCTTTTCCATTTGACATCATTGTTATGGATCCCATGAAATCAATTCATCATATGTCAAATGGCTCAAGTGGCTATATCTAGTGTTGTGGCCCTTCATTTCTAGCCATTATTTCTTCATCCTTTTGGCATTGTTCACAAGATTGTGCAACCTTTTGGATGCCTATGAACAATGTAAGCCAAAAGTAGCTTTCCATTATCAATTTATGTGTCATTCTATGCCCCACATAGTGGCCACCACATGGGCCTACATGGGTGTCTTGTAATACTATGACTTGAATTTTTTGAGGATCTACTTCAATACCTTTCTAAGAGATTTTATGTCCCAACACTATACCAATATGGACCATAAGGTGGCTTTTTTGCTAGTTGAGCTTGAGATTGGTTTTCACACATCTTTTTAATACCTATTCCAATTGGTCTAATGCCTATTTGAAGTTCAACCCATATGTTGAGAAATCGTCCAAGAATACCTCAACATCATTTCCAATTTGTTTTTGAAAGTGCCTAGTGTTGGCACATTTTGGCCATTGCATGGAACATGTTGGCATGATTAAAGGTTTATGAAGTTGGAGAAGTGGCAAGAATTTCAGTTTGTAGAAGAAGAGAAATAGCATGTAATTTAAAAAAGAAAGAAAAATGGTCAGAAAGGTTGTTATATCCATTATACAAATCATGTACTCATCGATATATTATCAGCACTTTTTACCAAAAAAAAAGTATTTAGGTATGCGGTTGAAATGGTGTTTCAAGATCTGCCCATGAATTTTAAAAGCCTGTTCTAGAGTAGGTAGAATCACATTACCCATAATCCACATCCAAAAAAAATTATAACAGAGACCAAGTTACATATACATACGACTATCAAGTATTAAATGCAAAAATGAGCATAGTACTATTTGCAGTAGTGAACAAAGGGTCAGAGATCTACTCATTAGCAGCAAAGTGGATGACTCCTTTTATTCCTTTCATGAACTTTTGCAAAATACATCAGTCCCATTCCCTAACACGAAATACATAGATGGGTTGTGTTTTTTTTAATCATTTACACAGTCTAGTTCCCCATGCGTTTTCCCCCGCCTCAAACAAATTTTTCTTTTGATACGAAAAACGAGGGCCTTTTCTTTGCGAATTCCTGATCATGTTCATTAATGGCGACGTCTCTGAGGATGAGTTTCATCAGGGCAAGTGCAGCCGAAGGGGGGTGTATTATTACTTTGTGAATGGTTGGTATGAGGGCGACTGGGTAGATGGAAAGTATAATGGCTATGGTGTCAAGACGTGAGCTCGCAGTAGCCATTATCGTGGTCAGTACCAACGTGGCTTCAAGCATGGCTACCAGGTTTTTTTTTTTTCTTACCAGTGATATGTATGCCAGGAAGTGGGCCAACGGCCAGAGCCACGACACTGGTGCACAGACCTACGATGATGGCAGCCGCTTTGTGGGCCAGTTCAAGACAGGTGAACAATTGTAGTCTTCCAAGAATAATGCGGAGATCATCAACCAAATATATGACGATGATGACAGAAACCACTGAAACAAGAACAACTAGCAGAATCAATGCAGCCAACTAAATGGGAATAATAAAGTAAAAAATGGCATTGCAAAACAAGAGTAGAATCAAGATGAAAAAGATAGTGTTCTTTCAGCAGAAATGGCAGCTAACATACGTCAAATTTAGCAAGAGATGGAGCTGTTTACTCAAAAGGAGGAGATACAATGGCTTCACGAGATGGACACCACCGAGGAAGATGCCAGTAATTGCATTCACGATGCTCAGTATCTTTTTCACGTTATGCAGATGAGGCAGTGTCAATTTTTGTGAGGCAGGAGAGGCCGTTGCAGCCATCAATGTTCATGGCGTAGGATCCACAAATGCCCTTGCGGAAAGATCGCCACAACATCAGGTGACGGATCCATCTTGTTCTTGATTTTCAGCTGCATGTCCAAGACCATGGGCCCGTATTCAGCTGTGTTGATCATGTAGCTCTGTAGTTGCGGCTTCTCTGGCTTCTCAGGGTTCCATCTATAAATCAAGAATGTTTTTTTTCATCCCCGCCTTTACTGAAAACTGCTGCTGATGAATCACCGGTGACCGCAATTGCGCTGCCATTGACACTGCTTTCAGAGCTTTTCTCAATGACAACATGTTGCTAGAATATCCTATCGTCACATTTATCGCAATTGTAGGCATTTCTTCTTGAAATCAACAGATTCTAGATGGGGCAAACTCTGTCACCATGCTTGCATTCGCTGATTTTGTCTAGCGATGAGGTATACTGACATTGCCAGGAGGAGTACGGTAGAGGTAGTGCATTTCCCAAGCTTTGCTCTCTGAGCCTTAACTTCTTCAGTCATTTGTGGAAATTGCCAAGTTTGGAGGATGAAGCCATGCTGAGGTGATCTCCTGTGCTAACCTCAAGACATGGCAACATTACCCGATGCAGCTGGAGGACCTTGTTGTGCAGTAGTAGTTGATATCTGGTTCTAGCGGAGATTGGTACAGGGCGGGATAATTTGAAATTATTTGTAGAAATCGGGTTGTTTCACGCTTGACGCCTTCACATTCATTTTTAAAACATGCACACGAATTGGAGGAAGGAAGAATCGGTTACCAGGAGATGATGTAAAGGATGTGTTGCTAATTGAAGCACCTCTAGTAATGGCGCCAAGTAACCACCACTGTATTCGAATTTTTTTCCTAGTGAATTTCATTTTTTCAAGGAAGTCAGTACCAAATTTTACATGGATATAAAGCCAGCATGTGCAAATGCGTATGATTTAATTATACAACATCAGAAATTTGCAAGGATCGGCTTTATTGATTTTAAAAACCATGCAACCCCCTCCACCAACATCTACACTAAGGTGGATGCCGAATTACTTTCTTAGTACCGCAAGATCATAAGAATTACTAGAGCTTAATGATATTTAATAATTAAAATCATAAATAAAAATAAAATGACAATTGTATGAAGCTCTTATAGTATGGAGATCTTGGATTTATTATTATTTTTTTAAAAAATTATTATATAGGTTGTTTCTTACAAAAGAAATATTTGTAATATTTACACATGCCAATTTTCTCCTAACTTCATGTATAAGTTACAACTTCCTAACTTGTTGGGCAAGTAATATCTTCTAACTTCATGAGCAAGTTATAACTTCTTTACTTGGGAGAGAAGTTACCCAAGATATTTTGGAATATCTAACTACCTATAAAACCCTATAAAAAGGCTTCAGGGGTTAGAAGAAAAAGATCACACACTCTTAGGAAAAAAGGAGCATTTGTAAAGAAGACATTGTGAAAGATTGCTTTTAAGGTGACTTGTTAAAGACAACATTTCAGCCTCTTTTTCATAGTCCTGTGAGTTATGCTTATTATTTTTTATTTTGTTTAAATTGTTTA